>JAPYZK010003830.1:0-11276 GCA_030522785.1 Platygaster equestris
TTTTCTTTTTTTTTTTCTCCGCAAAGATTTTTGTACAGTATTAGCCGTCTTCTTTTGGCGGGGTAAACCAACCTGAAAAGTAATAAATTTTCCCGAATTTAAACGTTGTATTCACTTTACAAGTACATAAATTAATTTTTAACCATTCCACGTGTTCAAATTTCTCGTTCAATCATACTGTAACTGAAAAAAAGCAAATTTTGCATACTCCAGGATTCTATTTTTTTCTTGCAGAATTCTGACTTTCATCATTTTCCAAGTTCATGTCCAATATTTTTTGAATTTTATGTATTTTTTATAATTCTACATGAAAATTTCAAAATTCAACTCAATTTTGAAGATATTAAAAACTTCGTTGAATAGTCAGTAACATTCACGAATTTTGTACCAATTTATGAGTTTTTTAAAACAACTAACAATTCATTTTTGCTAATTATAGTATTGTATACATGTTTATTATATATTTAAAATACGTTCATTTAGTTATTTTCAAATATTAATTAACGTTTCTGTTTAGAAAAAACTTTCAAGAAAATTTATTTTCACGTTTTCACAATCAGAAATTTCAAAATTTTCACGTTTCCAAAATGACAATTTTATCTTTCGGCGAATTAAAAAAAAAAATTTTCATTCAAAAAATCACCAAAACCCACCACTTTTCTCGTGTATTTGCACGAGCGACTTGAAGGACTGTTGAGCCCGCGCGAGGCTGTACTGGCCCTGTCCGCTGCAGACCTTGCCTGCGCTGCTGCCGTTTTGGAACTGTATGCGCGCCTTGCCCTTGACCAAGGTTGCCGAAATTTGCATTATCACGGCCTCGACCGTGTACGCCGAGCTCCAGCCTTGATTCGTCAAAAGTTCCATGCAAATGGCACCGCCCAGCAGTACATAACCGCCCGAAATAATCGGATGCACGACTCTCACGAAGGGGGGTTCAAAAGGGTACGACTCCTAGAAATTCAAGTTTATTGAAAAAACAAACAAACGAATAAACAAAACAAATAAATTGATGTCGAACTTTATCAATGGACCATAAAATGTAAGTGTCCAAAAAAAGTCCCAATTTTTTTTTTTCAATCCTTGTGATAATTTTGGTAGTGCAAATATTAGTTTAAGAACTATTAAAAAAAACTCATTACAATAAAAAAAATATAATCATCACTGTTGTAAATGTTCATCAAATTTTCAATTTTGGTGTATATTATTTTACGGGTAATAAAATAAATGTGTTAATTTTCTATTTTTTGACAACTCATAAATAATATTAAATCCAACTTTAAGGCAGTTTTTTACACTAATTTAGATTTTACCAAAAGTTAAATTTTCAGAGAGAAATAATTGCGTAGATTACACTTTTTTTTTTACTTCACATACTGAAGTAAACATACCAAAAATGGCAACAAAATCCTACGGAAAATGATTTTATAGAAGTTCAATCTCGAGGTCCAACTTCAAGTGAACCTTGAATTTCTATGAGATTTCGTTACAATTATTGTATACTATTTATTTGTTACTATTTTATGTTATTCGTTCATCATATTTTATATTCATTACACTGTTATGTTCGTTATATTTTAAATATTAATTATACTTGTTTCAGTTATATGTAATTCAAGTTACAAACAAAAAATACCTTAAAAGTCATGTGCAAGAGTATGCAATCTTTGCCCTCTTTTTCTTTCAAGAGAACAAGGTCATTGTGAAGGGGCGAGTCGGGGTCCACGTACATTAGCCTGATGTTCCACTCATACAAACTATCGCTTATCAATTCTATGCTGTACATTCCTGCAAGAAAAAGATGTACATGAAAAAATAATAAAAATAGCATTAATAATACTATTTATGTCAAATGAATGACTTATTTACAAGTCATATGATAAAACATATTCACTGAAACATGATTATAAAAAATTTCCTAATTTACTTGAAATGCATACGACTTTTCCAGATTTTCAAAATTTCATGGAGCTTTTAAGAATTTACAATCATTGCAATAAACCCTGAAAATTATCGATGATTGATTATTATTTCAAGTGCAAATGCATCGAAAGTACAATTCAAACTTGGGCACATTTCACTTTGTATTTTCGGCCAATTTTCGCCAAATATCAAATATTTTAAAATTTACTAGATGAGTTTTAAAATTAACTTTCAAAATTTGTGTAAATGCCTTTAAATTTTCAAATATTGCAAATAATTTTCCAAGAACCTTCTTAAGAATTACATAAAAAATTCTTATGTGGAAAAAAAGTTTTATTCCAATAATTCAAACTTAGAAAAAAAATCATTATGAATCTGGGACATTTGAACATAACTTCCAGGAATTTCCATGTAATGAGTTTTTAAAATCTAAGCTGATATTATCAGAGTTATTTTGTATTTTTTGACCTGGTTATAGACAATAATCAATAACAGAAAATTCTATTGTCAACTCAATCAATACGTGACGATATATAATAGATCTCAAATGCCTTTTTTCATCTTTTTTTTGTACTGATTTCTTAAAAATATTTTTGAACCGATTTTCAAATTCAAAAATGAAAAGAATTTCAAATTCATGATTTGGAGAAATAATTCATAACCCGGAAAATAGCCAAAGAATTTTCAAAGACCAAGAAAATTAAAGTATAAAAATAAAACAAGGAATTAAAATATTTCATTGCTGAAATTAAATAACCTTTCTTAAAACTGTCACTCCTGTAAATATCCCGCAACTCTTTCATCAGTCGGTCTGTGGCCTGAACGCTCCCTGAAACAGAGCCTTTTAAATAATCTTGTCGCTGATTTTGTCTCAGCCTTTCTAACGTTGCGAGGTGCTCAATAGCCATTTCATCTCCCTGAAAAAAAAATTCATTGTCAGAACAAACATTCATGGTAACAACATTTACATACTACAAAAAACTTTTATTACAACGAATACAAAAATTAGAAAAGAAGTGTACCAAAATATATAAAGATGACATTATTTCGTTTTTATGACCTTGTAATTAAAAAATTTGACTTTCCAGTATATTGAAAGTTATTTGCCAAAAATTCTAGACTCTAAAAAATAGTCTATAATTTTCAAAGATTCTTTGTTGGACTCTAACTGACTTATCTTAGAAACTATCTTCCTTAAACTTTATAATCATTTATAACTTGATTATATACATCATGATCACATAAAATCAATACATCAGTATAATTAATGACATTAATACGACGCATCTATTCTTATCGCTATTATACCCAATTTTCTGTATTATTACTTTGCTCTTGGAATTGGCTTCGCCCTCGTCCATGTCCAGGTGAAGATCTTCCTCGGCTTCGCTGTCGTCATCGTCGTCAAGGTCTTCAGTGTCCTCGGATTCCATCCTCTGTGGCGCCGTCGCAGCAGCAGCGGCGGCGGCCGCAGCTGCAGCGGCAGCGGCTCCCCCCAACCTCAGGGGGTCCAGGGCGGTTCTGAGACGTTCCACGTCCTGTGGCTCGGGGAGGGAGTGAAGGCGGCAAAGCTCCTTCAGCAGAATACCGACCTGGCTGATTACATGGTTGTCCCTTCCTGTCGTGTTGCTCAGAATCTGAACCGCATTTGTGACACTTGTTTCCTCGGATTCTGCGAACCACACCGGTGGTGTCGAAGGATAAGTTTCCTGGAAATTTAAATTCAAATTACTGTCTGCTTGAGTCAAAAAAAGAGTTTGCAAAATATTATCAACAGAATTTCGTTGTTTTTATTGTTGCATAATTTTTTTGTGATTATTTAAAAATTCAAGATTTGGAATACAAGTATTTTTTTTAGTTTAAATTTAGAGTTTTTTTCGATCTGATGTTTAAAATAAAAGGTCTTTATTTTTTTTTACTTTTGGATTCCAGAATTTGAGTTTTAAAATGCGTAGGTTAAAGTTTTAGCTTACTGAGTTTGAAATTTTTTAATGTGAAAAATTTTTGTGTCGATACTTCGAATGAAAAAATTTTTTGAAGGTTTGAAAATCAAATTTTACACCAAATGCAATATAATAGTTAAAAATTATTGAAAATTGATTTACTTTCACAAAATTCATACAAAATTAAAATACACCTAGAAAATCAAAAAATTACATTCAATACCAAAATAATCTCCAAAAATGATAAATGTCTAGTTAAGCTACTTTTCCCAAAATTGTCCAGAAAAATTTTTTCAAAGTGTCAAATTATCGGATTTTCCATGTAGATTATGGAACCGTCCGCGCTTCTAAGAAAAAACCAATATTTTCTTTGTTAAAACAAAGCTAGTTGCAAAATTCGCGAAAGTGGGTCAAAAAAAAATGAAAAATCGAAATATGTGTGTTTTTGATGAGTGAGGTCATTAACAAACGGCTCATGGCGAAATAATGGTGTTTTTTGTTGATTATAAATATAAAAAAGTGAGTGAAAAGTGAGATTATGTTGTTTTTGCTTTCGCGATTGAATATTCAAAATATTTATCACGCACCGAACTTCGTCGAAAGTCAGGTGACGTTCTTTAGTAAATCATCAAAAATATTAATTTTTTCTTAAAAGCGCCGACGGTTTCGTAATCTACATGAAAAATCCATTATTACGACACCTTCAATAAAATTTTCCAACATTTTTCATAAAAGTAGCTTAACTAGACATTTACCCCAAAAATTCACAATTCATACAAAAATGTTAAAAAACTGACAAATTCCACAGAATTACCTCAAATGTCAAATCTTCCAAAACTGTCAAAAATTCAAAATTTACTTCGATTTTTCTCAAGTTTACGCACACTTTACAATACATACGTCAATTCCCTAAAATTCAAAAATCATGCACGTTCCCGAAAAAATCCCCTGTCATCCTTCAAATCCTCTGATCCCCCTAAAAACCCCTCTAATTTTCCCAAAAATCTCCTCACTCGGTCCGAAAATCGCCAAAATCGGAAAACGAGGTCGAGGATCCCGAACCCAAGGATACGACAGCGACCCACGAAATGTTATTGTTTCTTTGTGCGCCCCCTCCCGCGCCTCCCTACACCATTTCACTCTCGTTCCATCTCGTTCTCTCCCTCCGTGTCAAACGCAAGACTACATCTCTCTTTCTCTCTCGCCCCCGCCCATCGAACCCGACCAACACACTATCAAAAACACCAATTCCCACGGTCGCAAAAACTCGCCAAAAAAAGGAAAAAAAGGACTTACTGTTATGTTGGCGTGGATCTCGTATTTTTTGCCATTTTTCCCGACGAACCTGCAGCTGAGTTCGTCCACGCTAGCGGACATTATCTGAAATCTCTCATGGTTCTTGGGGAACACGGACTCGAGGGTTTTGATCTCTTGCTTGAGGGTGTTCAGACAAGCCATTGGGGCTCGAGAGCCGGATCGACACTCGCGCAAAGCACCGATTTACAGCGGGGATATTACCGAATCGTGGTGAATTTCGAGCTTTTCGGAGGTGTTTTTTTCTTGGGTACAAAACGGGACGACGAGGACGAGCAGCAGTCACTTTGCACTTGCAGTCACTGCTCGAAACCAAGATGGCGGATTCAATGCGATTTGCTTTGGGTTCGTTCGGGTAGAGTCGGGTGCGTCCGGGGACGAGTTTAGAGGGTTGACATGGCGGGAAGTTTTGAAATGCACATTGGGTGGGTGGAATTTATGGTTGATTTATGGAGTTTTAAGCATTGAATATGGTAAATTTTTGTATCACAATGTAGTAATTTGTATTATGTCAATACAGTAGGTTTTATGGTGGGTGTATAATATTTATAAACATGAAAAAAATTGTCTTGAAACTTTCGAGTTGAATCGAACATGATTGGAATCGGGTTAGTTCGGATATTGTCGGCAAAGTTCATGTTCGGCTAAACCGCGGGAAAATGTAAAATTCGAAAGTGTTGAAAACCGAAATTTCCACGTTGACACTGAAAACTCAAAATCTGGATTTTTCGCGGAGAAAAATTTTAGAGAGAATATCATTTATTACATTTTTGGAGATAGAAATATCGTTTTCGAAGCGATAAATGAGTAAATGAAAGCAACTTGAGTTTTTGCATTTGCAGTTTATTTTTTGTAAATTATCAAATAAATCGATTATGACGTTTACCGGGAACGCGACGTCCCGTTATAATAACACGACACAGACATTTTCACGGTTTGTACACAATCGCAATTTTTCCCAAAACTCCTCGTCGCTCTATTGCACTTTCTCATCCCGTCGAAGAAATTTTCTCAAAAAGTCTCTCTACTAAAATTTCTAACACTAATCCCATTTTCCATTTCGCTCGGGTTCGTCAAATAAAGACCGCCACGCTTTACACGGACATTTTTTACATTAAACATTTTCAACAATGTTCAAAATTTACAAAATATTCGAGAGTTTAGAAAGATTTCCAAGAACCGATTTCTTCGAAAGAATTATCAGCAATGCTAAATTACAAAACATCCGAGTCAGTAAAATTTTCCTAGAATTTTTCACAATTTTTTAGAACGCAGTTTTTGCTATTTCCGATCCTTAAAAACATAATTTTCTGGAGTTCCAAAATCCCCCAAAAAGCATGACGTTTTTTACAGGCAAACCCTTAAATACGCCAATACAATAAAAAACGGGACTCTCCGAATTATGAAATTCTGACAACCTCCAAAAATATCGAGAATCGGTATAAAAAATAACCTCGAATACAATTTTTCTTCCGCTTCCAAAAATACGATTTCCCGCGATACCGAAAACCGGAATCGTTCCTAAAAATTTATTTAAAAAAAAAAGAAAATAAAACGCCCAAACATTCAAACGTCGCAATTTCAAAATTCGCCAGATTCCCAGTAGGTGAAATCGCTACGAAGATTTTCGTTATTTTCACAATCTACTGCTAAGGTGAAGTTTGTTTTTTTTTTTTACAAAATCTCAAGCACACTTCATTCGCCACGAAAGGATCAAAAAATGAGAGATGATGGTGAATTTGAAATTAAATGATGATCGTAAAAATGACGTCGCGAGGAAATGTTTCGTTTGTTTTGCACTGAGAGGAAAAACGTGCTCCAAGAGTACGGAAGTGATTCAATTTTGAACATTTTCGGACATTTTATTACTTTCTAAGTCAATTTAAGAACGTTTCGAAATATTTTTAGATATTCAAGAAATTCTTAGATCAATTTTTTTAATTTAGAAAATTTTCGCGTGGGTGTAACATGCTCAGAAAGTGTTTTCATGCTCTGAAAGCACGTATTCCCTCTTCCACTGCACGAATAAATACGGCGGTAAGAAAATTCGCGGCGACGGAAATAATGATTGTCGGTGTCGTTTAAGTACTCGAAACAAACAAGAGTCTTTGTTCGCAACGCATTAGCTCAATATCACATGGCAAAGAAACGGCACTGTCTCGCGGAAAACGCGATCATTTTCCTCGAGCGCAAACTGCGTAATTCACAGAATTAAACGTAAACGACGGGCCTGCGTTATTTTCATTTCTTTTTTCAAAAACACAGCGTGGTTGAATTAAAAATTATTATCGATTTTCCAATGCAGATTCTCCACCTCGAAAAATTTTTTTTGCACGCATAAACTTATTTCCGAAAGACGCAAAAATGTCGCAGTCTTCAAATTCAACCACGCCATGCAAATGAAGAGGCGGCAAAAAAGGGGGAGAGGGTGTTAGGGGAGGAAAAAAAATGTCGAACATTTTTTACACATACGCAAAAATCGCGCCTCGTAAAAACACGCACGCGGACAATCAGTATTGTTTTTATCTCGAATGATATCGGAGAGTACAAAATTACAAACGAAGCCGGAGCTTTCGGAAGCTTTTTTCCAGTCACGAGATTTTTGACTCCAGAGAAAAAAGATTTTGTTTTTCAATTTCAACACCTAATTTTTGTAACTTAGGAAAACATTTCGTGGATTCCAAATTCTTTTGCTCGAATTTACTACAAATTTTGTTAGATCGACAAAATCATTTTATTTAATATTTTGTCAATTTGGATTATGTTCGTTCGAGAATATTTCAATTTTGTTGATGTTATGAAATATGAATTTTATTGATGTTATTTTTTGTTGATTCGACGAAACTTTTTTCTGGGCGCAAAAGAGACTCGAGGCGACTGGAAAATCGCGATTTCCCGGCTGTTTTTCCTGTTTTCTTGACTGCCTTGGCGCGGCTCGAGGAAATTCGATCATTTTCCCCCTCCCGGGGAATTCACGATCCTGGCGATTTTCGTGACTCGTCGTTATCACCAGCAAAACACGGAGAGTTCGTTTCCGTGCTCGTTGCTGTGCCTCCAACTCGTCACGGCTTGTGCCTTTATCTGGAAAATTCAATCAAAAGTTGCTAAAAATCCATAGAACTGTCAATAAAAATTTTTTCCAACTTTAATGCAAGTAATCCTAAATTATATCAATATTATAATGATTCAATTGTACTAGATTATTATATAAAGAATATAATCGATGAAACTGTACATAATAAATAATTATAACAAATCACACAAATTAAAATTATATCCTCATAATCAAACAAATAAAAATGTACGTAAAAAATGAATATATACGAAATAGTAAATAATTCAACAATAGTAAATACACAAAAATTTTTTTAATAATTCCATAAGTAAAAAAAAAGTTTTTGTCACTCGATTCTACAATTTTTGCTGACAAATCTTCAAATTTTTAAAAATAAAAACAATGACCATCACAATTATTCAAAAACTTCGAAATTCGAAATTCGAGTACTTAAAACTCCGCTAAACTTGAATTTCACAAATTTTTTCAAAACAGATACAAATCTGTACGTAAAAAATATAAATCGATAAAATGATAATGATTATAATCCAAATTCAAGTCCTCCCCGCAAAACATTCCCGCTGCGTCCCCCAATACTCCCCATTTCATTCGACACGAAACACGCCGCATTTCTCGCATTGTCGAAAAGCATTTACCGGGCAGAGTCGCGTGTCATTTCGCGTCATCGAGCTTCACAGAGAAACGAGACGTGGCACAATGGGGATATTTCGAGGCCGATACAGACGCGTCTCATCATTCAATGGCCCAAGAATCCCCGGAATTTCCCGGGATCGCGTATCGAAAAAATTCGTCCTTCCACGCCTTGTTTCACCCCCCCCCCGATCGCTGCGATATTTTCATTCGATTTTAGGAACGAAATCGGGCGCGACGAGAACAAAAACGCGACAAAGGAAAGAAAGACGGTAGCAGGGAAAATGAAATTCCGCGCGCCCGCGTTTTCCATTACTCCCGAGTTTAAAATCTCATACATATAAATGACGGATGATACGCGTGTTCCAGGGGGAAGAGGGAAGAACAAAAGTGAGCTTTTTCGCAAAGAAAAATACAGGACTTGAAAAAAAAAATTTCCTATCCTTTAAAAAATTTTTCAATCCATATTTCAATCAACTTTGAGACACTCTCTTATAAAACGATGCATTTTCCAATAAATCCTTTCCACCCAGAAATCGAAAAACTCCGACGAAAACCAAGCCTTGAAAAATTAATCCCGAAAACCTCCAGGGCAGCCGTGCGCGTGAAACTATCGGTTCGCCGAGCAAATTACATTCGTCCAGGGAAATTGGCTTTTCCACAGGTCGAGAAACAGAAGAAAAAGGAGGAGTCGGTGAAAGATTTTCCACGGGGGCTTTAATTTTCCACCGGCCCGGGAAAACGGGCTCGGGAAATTCAATTTCGCGTTCTCGATCCGAGGCGTATTCTCAAGACGGGTAGAATAAATTCGGGAAACGTACGGGAGGAAGGGGGGGAGGGGGGTGGGACCTCGGCTCCGACAAAAGGCACGCGGCGAAACGAGCGCGAAGGTTACGCGAACGAACGTCTCCCGCGGCTTTGAAAGCCCCGGCCAAAGCTCGGGCACAAAGCTCCGGAAATGCGATCCCGCTAAAAGCCCCGAATGACGAACCGTCTTCCCCGCGTATAAATACATTATACTTGTACCGGGGATAGCTTTCGCTTTCGAAAAACCGAGACCATTTTTTTGCCGGTTGAGTGCAAAAAGGGAGAAAAGGAGCTTTTTTTATCGTGGTGCAAAAAGGGTGGTTTTTTTGTGTCGAGTATACGGTAAATGAGACTACGTAAGGTTACTGAATATTTAGAAGTTTCCTGGGAAGTCGGGAAAATTGGAAGACCGGAATTCTGGGGATTTTTGAACGAAAATTCGAATTTGATTCAGGAAGCAGTGTTTTACCAGAATTTTTCAGAGACAAGAAAAATTTTTATCATGAGAATTCTTAGAATTTACTGTAAAATTCGAAAATTTGGTCGGCAGTGATATTTTATCTTCCGAAAATATTTATAAACGTTCGGAAAATGTAGACAGAAAAAAAATTATTATTTAATCTGCATAATATTTGTTTTATTAACGTCCCCCCCCCACCCCCCCCCCCCCCGCCTTGGTCACCAAAGTATGTAGGGCAAATCCGTAACTTAAACGAGAACTTCCAAAAACACCTCGAAATTTCACTGTGTAAACATGTAATTTCGTCCGACAGTAGTACGAGCCAGCGTTTAGTCAGACGCCCGGCGCCAATTCGTTTATATTCTAATTTTTTTTTTTTTTAATCTAGTAAAATTCTCTAAAATTGCGAACATAATTGAAAAAAAAATTCCTGTAGAAATTTCTAGAATCTGTTGAAAAATCCTCGCAAATTCTGTATTAGGAAATTTTCGGAAAGTATAGGGAAGATTTTTTGAAATATAAAGAATAATGTTACGAAAACTACGAAAATTTATATAGAATTCTATGAAACCCAAAAAATTTTGCGTCCAATCTAAATTCAGCTTAACTGATTTACAGATCAATTCGGCAGCCTCTATACGCTGGTTTTGCGACATTTCGGATTCAGAAAATCACAAACGAAAAAGAATGGACAAAAGTAACGAAATCACACGAAATTTGCACTTAACGAACTCAGAAAATCCAAAAAACAGGAAACGGTGCATGAAATCGAGCAATGTTATGAAATTCAGTCATAATTCCGATGTTTCATCATTCGACGTCGAGCGATTCGTACGCCAACCTGCACAGAATCCGACGTTCCAATGGAAATCTATGTTAGATTTCTACAATTATCGAAAAATTTCTACGTTACAATTTTTACTAACATCAACACAACCCCCCTCCCCTCTCCCCCAATTTTCGAAAACAAATCCGTCACTCCTAGAAAAAGTTCCAAAAAACGACCTACATTTCCGCAGCGTAAACATCGTAATTTCATCCACCAGTAGTACGAGTCCGCGTATAGTCAGACGCCCGACGCAGTCAACGTCCAACCCATCTTCACATTCTCAAAAACACAAACAAA
>JAPYZK010003831.1:0-11274 GCA_030522785.1 Platygaster equestris
AATTCAGTGATTTTATCACTGTATTAAATCAATTAGTAATTAAATCAGTGATTTTTCACTCATTTTTAGTAGCGCCTTTTTCTCCCCTTCAATTAGTGATTTTTCACTCAGGATTAGTGATTTTCTACTAATTTATTCTAAAAAAGCATAAGAGATAAATTATTAATTTCGTTTGTAACTCAATAAATCGTCAGTTTGATCGTCAAAATTCACATCCGGTAAAAACTTATAAGCATTTTCATGTAATACAGTGTTTTGTCAACGATTAATTATGATTTAATTTATAATGCAATTTTCAAACACTATGTGTGTTGAAATAAATTATATTATCTTAATATATGAAATGAATCTTGAAGTCGCTATTTGATGTGGAAGCGAGTATTTCGTTCGTTTTGATTCATTTGTGCTTTTCATTAGTTCCGACATCAAAGATATTTCTGTTTGCACGTTGCTCTAGAATTGATCCACGTCCGTGGTTTTGGCTTGACGACCTGAGAGAAGTTGAGCCAACCAAGTTCCGGGAGTTTGTTTGCTTGGATATGTTTCGATTCATGTATGAAGTTGAGTTTTCGAGGTGGTCGGAGTATGAATACGATATTAATCATGATCCGGTTTTGATAACGTGGTTGATTATGGAACTTTGCCATCAATCAGAGCCATTATCGTTTCGAGATTGTATCATCTTCTTAATTGGAAACATGGGGAACTGATTTTCCTTCCGAAATAGCAAAATATACATGACCAAAATTTTCTTTCAATTTTCGAGAACTTCGCACTGAATCATTCATTTTTCTAGAAGCATGATAATTTTATCAACAAGCTTAGTTAATCATCACAAAATCGTTCAATAGAAAGAAAATTTTTCTTCGTTCCCAAATCACGTATGACATCATGAACATATCCATAAAAGTTTCCACGAACCTCCAATCCTCCATATAATCAACTCGATTTGATGATTCTCGATCCAGAACTTCATCGGAACTTGCGTGATAAAAAACTTGTTCTTACAGTTTACGAGTTTCGTAGTAGAGTGATTCAGAAAACGTCGAAAATATAAAGCCGTAGAAAGAAATTCACGGGTCAGGAACGAGAGGGAGATGTCGTTTCTGCAAATCACTAATGGCATGAAACGCGTTAGGTCGTTAGAAGAGTCACTCCGGCGTGATAAAATCGCTGAATGCAAAACAGACAATGGCCCTGTTCCGCGAGAGGGCAAAAAAGGTAAGGGCCGTTGTTATTATATACGCTGGATGGGTTTTGCGAAACGCGCCACCTGGAAAAGCACCTAATTACGTAGCTGGAGACACCGTCTTCGGGTCTTATTGAGGGCGTTTAACGCATGATTTGGATTCTTCAACCAGGAGAGAAACTTATTCTCTGCTTTCGTGTATATTTCCCTTGGAAATTTTTCAGTCAACTCTTTCTACGGATTATTCAGAATTTTTTCATCTTTCAACCAAGAATGAGTATCAGAAAATTAAATGTATTTGTATGAATCAAAGAATGACCTGAACAAATTCATGAAGTATCCAAAAATGAGTTAAAATTTCACAGAGCTTTTGAATGTACGAAAATTTGCGAAATTCCAATTTTCTTCCAAATTTTTCATCATGAAACGAACGACCCCACGTCGGATTTTAGAACCTCGGAGTGAAAAACACATTTTTTCGATAGAAAATGTATTCTGTAAGCAATTTCAGTTATTTCAAAAGTTGATTTTACAAAAATAAGATTTTTTCGTAAAAACTATGTCTTGAACCGCAAAAATACGAGAGCCTGATTTCACGAAGCAAACGAAAAAGTGCTCGAGGGTGCACGGATTTGACACTGGATCTTTTCTAGCGGAAAATTTAATTCCGAGAGCCGAGCCCACCCTTTGAAATGAGAAAACGCCGGCCGAAAGATGCGGCGGAACGAGGCGAGGGTGATACCCCGAATCATAAAGAAGAAAAAGTCTTATAATTTCGGGAGCTAATAATCCACTATTCCGAAGGCGCGCTCCCTTCGCCCGCAGTCGGGAGGAACATAAAACAATCCAGTTGGAGGCTCATGTTTTATTGCTGTACTTGCGCCATAAGCTTTACGATTGCCGGCAATAAGCTTTTTATCAACTTCCAGTACTTCGTGTATTTCGATGTGCGTTTTGTGCAGTTGACTTTATTGGTTTTTATTCATTTTTTCATGTTCACGACAATGTTTTACTTCAATAATAACAGTTCGAGGGATATTGGGAGGTGAAAGAAAAAATAACAGTTACGGAATACTAATATCAAAAATTATGATTTGGATCGAAAAATCCTATGCTCACATTCGGAAATTCAAAAAAGGAATACTACTCCTGAAACTCATAATTCCGAATTTTCGATGTTTTCATTTTTTCAAAATTCGTAGTTCCTAACTCAAAAAGTAGGCCAGAATGTCATATCTAGAAACTTAACGACCTCTGAAAAAAGGCTCCAAAGAACGAAAATTTTTCATTTCTCCTAACATAAATGTTTATTACATCTGTAATGAACTCGCTCGCTTTCTGTACATTACTTCCATGAAAATCTCCGTTTCTCAAACGAACTTGGCTACGAGAAGAATTATGAAAAAGCAAGCAAAAGTCATGAACAGATGGAATCGCGGACACAAAAAGACGCCGCCGAAGCGATGAGCAATGAAAAAAGTCAATAGGGGAGCTGCACCGTTCGTGCAAAGCTTTTGTAAAATCAGTGTATCGCAGTATTACGTAATGCCTTTATTAAAATGCAATCCAACATGCCGCTGCCATTTTCTACGCGATTTCTAGGAGTCTCCTTTTTTTCTTGCTCCTTTCTGTGTAATGTCCCGCTCTTTTTGAGCATTAAAAAGCCGTACTGAAACAGATACGGTTCAGCGTTACTTCTTTTGCCACGTTGCGATCCTCAGTTTCATGAAACGGCTGTTCCGGAAAATGCAAATGTCCGTTCGTGTAATTAAAAAGGGTTCACGAAGAACGAGTGCAAGGCACTTCATAATGAGAGGAAGAAATGGGAAAAAGTGTGTAATGGGAAGTGGAAATAGGACAGTGCTTGAGATGAAATTGTTTTCATCCTGTTTGGGGGGTGTTTTACATATCTCGAAATGTGCTCATAATCGTTGTATTTCGCAATTTTTGGAAAGAAAGTTCAAAATTCGAACTATGAAAAACTTCGAAAAATGCTGGTGAATCTATACAGCATTTTTGAAAAAACTAGAGAAAATTGGTTAAAATTCTACGATCTTTAAAATTTTTCTGAACTCTCAGACACGCCCAGGAACTGTAGCATCAAATTGACGATGCTGACTAATTTTTCACTGAATACTAAACAAGAATATCTTAAATTTTTTCTATAAATTTTTAGCTTTCTATTCCTCCAAAAAATTTACGAAGTCCGTAGAGATTGAAGTCGCAAAAAACGACAGTAAGAGACCCTAAGGTTAGGACGAAGAGCAGTGACAAAGTAAAGAAAAGAGACGATAAAAAGCAAACCGATGTGAAAAACATACGCTTGACATAGTTCACGTTTATTTCGCAAATCCCGCTATTATAGTCGTTTTAAACGGTCGGTCGAAAGTATTTACCCTCGGGAGGCACAATGCAAGGACTTGTTTACATAACCCGGCATATGTCACAACTGTTTATTCCTCGGGACCCAAATTCGATCCTAAAGCGATCTTGAGCTCATCTCCTCTCTTTTTTCTTCGTCCTGGCCATTGTACGTAACACGACGAACGGACAATGCCTTTTTACTGCCACGCTCGAGTACTCAGCATCTTCGAATGTCCTTGATCCTGTGCATTCTTTGAAATGCCTGCATTGCTTTGTCACTTGGAATCTCGCTTTCTGAGGAAATTTTCCGGGAAACGTTTGAACGTTTTTGAAATACGGTATTCGCCTGAACTTTCAGGGTTAACCCTTAAGTTGAGTGGTTGAAATAACCCTGAAATTGGAGGCGTAGCCCTCAAGTTGAGAGTCAGCCCTTAAGTTGAGGGGAATTTCCGTAAGTGTAGGACTAAGAGAATAAGGAATAAGAGAACTCTGTGAAAATTGGGCCACTTATTAAGAGGCTCCTGTATTTGAATGCTTTAAATCGAGAGTTTACTGTATTTGATGAAATTTAATCTATAGTCGACTGTATTGGAAAGTCTCAAATTTGAGGGCTAAGTGCATCAAAAAGACTCAAATTAAATATTTACTGTATTGGAGAGACTTGAATCTTAAATGAACTGTATTCACATAACTTTTGTGAGGTGTCGACTGCATTTGGTAGACTTATAGTGGTGGTTTACTGTATTTTCGTGACGTGAATCGAAGGTTGACTGTGTTGGTGGGACTTGAATCGAGACTCCACTGTATTTAAATAATTCTAATAAAGCTTTCCTCTATTCTAGGCTACTCTATTTGAATGCATTTAATCGAGATTTCACTGTATTTTATGGAATTTAATCGATGGTAGACTGTATTGGGAAGTCTCAAATTTGGGGGCTAAGGGCATCAAAATGACTCAAATAACATATTTACTGCATTGGATGGACTTGAATCTTGAATGAACTATATTCACATATCTCTTATCAGTAGTCGACTATATTTGGTAGACTTAAAGTGGTGGTTCACTGTATTTCATGACGTGAATAGGACGTTTACTGTATTGCTGGGATTCAAATCAAGACTTTACTGTTTTAGAACAATTGTTATCAAGCGTTTCCTTGATTCAAATGACTTACATTAAGAATCGATTGTTTTCGGAAAACTTTTCGTAAACATAAGCATTGCATCGACTTTCTTCGTATTTTATTCATTCCATCCAAATTTCTCACTTTCTCCTGTTATCCATCATGATAAATTATCAATTTAGAATTTTCCTTCAGACCACACACGAAAGGAGAAAATATCCGGAAATCGTCGCAGCATGAAACGACAAATTCCGTAATTCACACTCAATGCCGCGTAACACGACTATGACCGTATCTATTCGTCGCCAAAAGCTTTTAATAAAATCAGTTGAATTAATCTAATCTCACCGATCCCAAGGCTCTGGTCGTACAAAGGCCGGTGTAAGGCAAAGCAAGCCAGGTAATTCAATGTGATTCAACAAACAGTTTAATGGGGATTAAGCCGGGTGTAACCGAGCAGAAGTAATTGTTCCTGCAGGCGAGCTCTCTTTTGCGAAAGTCGTCTCTGTCTTTCGTCCTGGCTTTCTCTTCGCCTCTCTTTCATCCCGAGATACTATATCTCGCCTATTTCTCTTTTTGTCACATCCTTTTCTTTTCCCGTTGCTAGGACTCTTTTACTCGTCTCCCCGAATCTAGCCAACACGACCTCTATCCATTACCCGACGTGCTTCGCTTCAAGTGAAAACGTTTGAAGATCATGAACAGACACACTTTTTTAACAGACCTGCCAGATAGATTCTTTCTCGTGTTTTTCATTGTTTTTGTGATATAGATTTTTGACATGCGGGGCATAAACCGAAGTTAGATTTCTGTTTTTTTGAGGAGTTCCAGTTTTTTGCAGATTTATTAGACCATTGATCAAAAAGTTTTCTTTCGATTTTGGATTAAAATCTTGAACTACTAATTTACTCCTAATTGTACATTCCTTCGAGCCCATTACCAATTTTGGAAAAATATAAGTTGATTATTTTATCTTCTCGTGAGATTTCGAATGAATTAATGCAAAATATACTGCAATTTCCATAGCCTGGAATAGCTCCACCATTTCCATTTTACGAAATTCGCGTCAATTTCGAAAATTATCCCACAAATGCAACCAGTCTCAATTACCTCAAAAACTCAGTTACCGCGCATCATACCCGCAAAACCCACCGCGACTACAAAATCCTCCAAAATCCAATTTGTAAATATGCAAATGCCCTGAAAAAGCGCGGAGTACATAAAACTCCGCGGATAATTCAATTACCCTACAGTGCCAACTCGAGATTCTTATCAAGTCCGAGGTAAAACTGCAATTCGTGATAAACGTTTCCACGATTTTCTTTTGCATTTTAATGCAATAATGATATAAGCAGGTGGTGCCTCGGGCCGGATTTTTTATCTCGCGGTTCGGTGACATTCTCTGGGAAGAAATTTCATTTTGTGCGAGCATTTTTTTCCCCTCTTTTATCTCGGCTCCGAGAAATTAGTACCGCTTTACGGTTCCTTGAGCGCCACCGGGATCTTGCTCCGAGTTTTGTATGTATAATTCTACGGGCGATGGGACATGTGCGGTATATGGCGAAGCGTAAGTACACGTAGTTGCAGGTAGTCGCGGAAATAAGCGTGGAAAAGCCTGGGGCCCCCGAGGTTCGGCGCTTTATTCCCACTTATCCCGCGACAATGGCCAGGGTGCTTTGACCGAACCCGCCGCCAAGTCGCACCGCGACGTACGACCAAAGACCCCGAATTCGTGGCACTGTGACGAATAATTTCTACGCTAATTTAGATTGAAGCCGGATCGTAGTCTACAGAATCCAGGTGGTGATTCGAAGGACGTACATTTTTTAGTGTCCCTGTATAAATATTTTTTGTGCACTGAGAAATGGTTTTGGGTAAAGATTGCCGAACTTTTATAATTGCTTGTGTATGTGTAGTAACAGCGACAGTATTTAGCATGAACAGAGAACCGAAAGGATTAACGGTTGCGGTTCTTTATAGACATAGATTATTAATGGTTCTGATTCCGGTTTCGGTTTCAATTCGCTGCATTGGAAATTTTTTATTTATAATAGGAAATCGACTTGCTAATATTATTTATTAATGATATTGTACTAATGATATAAGTAACGTAATTATTTTTGCAACAAATCATATAAATCTTGAGAAGTTGGGTAATATGCAATAGTATGAAATACATATTATGACTCCATAATAGTTGATCAAACTCAAATTTTGAATATTATAAAATATTTAAAACTTAAGAAATTGTAAAAAATTCGAGAGTATGGGAATTTCGTGAAATATTTGAGATTCTGGTCATATTGAGAATTCCGAAAATAATGTAAATTTACAAAATTTTGAAAAATAAGAAAATTTTTCAAAACTTCGAGAATTTTGACGATTTTTGAAGATCACGTTAATTTTTGAATGTTTCGAATTTTCGCATTTCGGAAATTTCGATCATTTTCATATTCTAATTTTTTTTTTTTTTTTTTATGAATGTTTCATAATTTCAAAAATTCTAAAAATGTTGTAATATATAAGAATTTTAGGAATTTTGAGGATACTGGAAAATTCTAGACATCGGAAATTTCGAAAATGTTATAAGTTTCTAAAAGTTCGCAAATTTTGCCACTTTCGAAAATTGTTCAAGTTCTGTAAAATTCCAAAGTTTTGGACATTTTTGAAATCCTAGAAATTGGAAGCTTTTAAAGATTTCGGATAGCTTGGCAGTTTTTAAAATTTCGAAAATAATTGAAAATCACTAAATTTATAAAATTGTTAACATTTTGAACATTCTAAAAATTTTCTACATCTTATTGATTCCGAAAAGTCAAAAGAATGGACAACATTTTTTTAATCCAGAGAAACTTGTGAATGTGTCAGAATTTAAAAATTTTGAAAATTTATACATTTAGACGAATTGTGTGATTTTTAATAGTGAACTGTAATTTTGACACATTGGAGAATTCTATTTAAAAATATTTGAACATCTTTTCAGCGTTTTTTACGCTTTCTTTTCACTATAAAAAAAATATATCTCGAAGAGAAAAACATGTTCGAAACTTCGAAATTCTGTTTCACAGATTTCGAAACTCAGAAACATATTAAAAAACATAAATACACCTTGAAAAATCTCGAAAAATAAAAATGTTCAATACTTAATTTTTCACGATATAAAAAAAGCGGTAGATTTCACAAAAATGATGTCAAATTTATTCCAATTTTGAAATTATAAAAATCTCTTGTCTCATTTTCGCACATTTAATCAAGTTACACTTTTAAAACAAGTACGCAAAATCCCCAGACGAGAGCAATCTCACTCAAACTTCCAACTAGTTTTAACTTTTTCCATAAAGTTTAACGAAGTTGTTTCTGAAGAACTTTAGAAGGTGAAAGCACCTACGCTGATACCTTGACTGTACCTCCATCGAGATCATGAAATTGTTGCCCGTTCCATCTTCTACACGAGTTAACACTGAAAACACGTGCTATTTTAGTGATGTCGACTTATGAAGTTCCACTCTTAATGGTTCATGAAATTGGCTTATATTTCACGTCCAGCCTACACCCACAAGCAGCCGCAGCAGCCAGGGGTGAAAACGAATTTTGTCGTTTGCGGCTGGGAGTACGCACTGGGGTATAAAACCCTTGAAAATTTTTACGTTCTACATTGAATGGCCGGTGGCAATGAAGAATAATGTCGTCTGGAGGAGTAAATAACGGGAGGGATCGTAAATCGCAAAGATTTCGAATTTCCTTTCATTGAAAAATTATCATTTCAAAGAAGTCGTATTTTTTCAGAGAAAAATTCGTTGAGGTTTTGAAAATGGAATTTCTGGAAAATCTTACTTTTTAGAATTGTGGGAATACCAGTTTTCCAAAAATTACGATATTTCAGAACTTATTGGAACTTCCAAAAATTTTCAGACTTATTAAAATTTTTAAAAGTTGCGATGTTTTTAGATATTACAATGTTTTCGAAATTTGAAAATTTTTTCAATTAGCATTCCGTATCCAGAGTAACTTAAATTTATAAAATGTCTAACATTCTGAAAGTGCTGATTTTTTGAAAACTCAAATTTTGAATAGATGTTTTCTGAAATTTTTAACATTGGATTATTCTAAAAAATGTTACAAATTTCAGAATTACCGAAATATTCACAATTCAGAATGTTTGGAAATATCTTGACGTTAAAAAATTTTTTTTAACTTACAAAATTCGCCTACTGTGAGAAATTTCCAATATTTCAAAAAATTGACAAAAATTTTTAAATTCCTAACATTTTCAAAATCACTGAAATTGTCAAATTTTCTAACATTTTCGAAATTTATTAATTTTCTAAATTTTAAAATGTAAGTTTTTGCTAATTCCAAAAATTTTATGATTTCCAAAATCTTCAATTGTCAATTTTTATCATTCTTGTAATAAAATGATTTCCAAATTGGTGACACTTCCGTAAGCTTACAAAACCTCTGGGAAACAAGAAATCTTGTTCGTTTGTTTGATTTTTTATCCAAAATAATCAAAAAATCCAGTTTCCAAAATAGCCAAAATCATGTAAGAACTAGCAAAAACAGTCTTCATTAAATACATCGAAATCACATTTCGCTCTCAATGAATTTTTCATGTCCCATCTGCTGTTTGTTCTACGGCATTTTTGTCGACTAGCTCCTAAGTCAGAATAAACACTCGCCAGACTTGGTCTCCGCGTTTCCTGTAAAAAAGTTCCCGATTCGAGTCGGGACTATTCTTTCATCTTGTTAATCGCTCACAAACACAAGCTTAATGGATTTATATTGACCTTTGGAAAGTTTGCACTTAAGAACGCGATTTATAACGCTTTTCGCACTTTGCGTACGTTCAAAAGATCGTAAACATTCATGCGAAGCAGATTTTAAAATTTTATAACGCTTTCGAATTCTCATATTCGTAGAAAATTGTTTTTTTCCTCTGGAATGAGTCAACATAAAGCTTTATAAAAATAAAAAATATGAGTTTAAAAATTTGGAAATACAAATTTAATAATTTAATTTGATAAAATTCAATTTTTGTTAAAAAATAAAATAAAATTACTTTGGAGCGAGTTACACTTTATTCGGATTAATTGAAGCTAGAATTTCATAAGAATTATGAATTTAAACATTATTAATTGGAAGGAATACAGATTTCAAATACTTATTTAAAATACGTATTACGTGAACAAACACGTGAATACAAATTTGATTCCTCAAACAATTGAATGCCAAAATCATGCAATTTAAATACATTTTCGTTAGAACATCAGTCTTAAAATTCTACAGTCACAATTTGGAAGCTAGCAAATTTCCGAAATTCCGCAAAAGGGCCCACAACACCTCCGTCACGCCACTATTCCAGAAATACTCCCCCAAAACCACAAAAAGTCACAGTTATCACTCAAATTTGACAGATCCTCTTTTAATCACCGCATAACCCGATGACACCGAGTTCCCAACAAGAGTGACGAGCCTTCCATCTTTTTTTCAACCTCCCGAACTTTTCCGTTTACGAGTTCTGAAAGACGTTTCCGCTTTTTGATAATTATTTTCCCCGACGTTGACAGATGAAATTGTAAACGTATCATAACGACACGGTGCAACGTCCACGAGGGTTCCGCTTCGCTTTCCTCCTCTGTGTGTAGGAAATGTATGTATTCGAGCGAAAAAGAAAAATTTACGAGCGGTAGCCGCAGTTAGAGAAACAAGACAACTTCTAATGTGATTAGAGGGTGAGTCTGCGAAAGGAAGTGGTAGCGTTCGTTAATTTCATCACGGACCCCGAAGCCACATGGCAGGCGTCGTCAGGATGTAGCGTTTTCAAGTATTCCACTGCCACGTGCTTTCCTCCGGAGCCACGAGCCCAGAGCACGTTGTAACGCCTTCCGAAAGTCCTCCTATTACCACATGTGAAAGTCATGCTTCGCGTAACTTGATCGGATTTTCCTCATGAATAATATTTTCAATGAAAACATCACGGCTCCTTTGATGTTTTTGGCGATGTCCGCCCTCCCGAGAGTCGGGACACGTTTGGAAGATCGAATGTGTCTTCATTACGACGAATTTGACGTGGAAATTTTTTATACGAGAGGATAATATTTTGGATTTGAGGGGTTTTGGTGTTATGGAGGAATATTGCCGCCAGATCGGGGTTTTGAGAAGAATTTTTTTGCTTGCTTCGTTTTTAGAATCTTTTCTGGTACTTCTGGATGTGAATAGGACGATTCAATTATTATCGATACTTGACGATAGTTATATGTAAGAAGAACTATTGATTACTGTAAGTGGATACACCCCTCCCCCTCCCCCCCCCTATCCCGTCGTAGAATTTGCAGAATTCTAAAAATATTTGAAATTTGCAGAACTTATAATATATCTAACGAATTAAAAATATACTAAATTCTTATAACTTTGATAATTAATATAATTTTTAAGAATTTGTACAATTCCTAATATTTTTAGGATTTGGAACTTTTTCGTCATTCTCGGAATTTTTCGGTTTTATGATGATCAAAATATTCGAAATTTTCCAAACTTCGTAAATAATATAATTTGTCAGTAAATTCGAAATTATCTGAATTTTCGAATTTTTTGAGA
>JAPYZK010003832.1:0-11274 GCA_030522785.1 Platygaster equestris
ATGAAGCAATTTGAAGGTTTAAAATATACAGTCTTGAACCAATCGTTTATTCAAAGTGTTCCAAAATGTTTAATAGTGTTAAACAGCGTGCAATAGTGTTCAACAGTGTTCGACAGTGTTGAATAAAGCTGTTTAAAAGTTGGATGAACAGTGTAGAACAGTGCTGGATAGTGTTGAACAGTGTTCAATAGTGTTAAACAGTGTTTAATAGTGTTTAATTGTGTTCAGTAGTGTTTAACAGTGTTCAATAGTGTTTAACAGTGTTCAATAGTGTTAAGCAGTGTTCAATAGTGTTTAAAAGTGTTCCATACTATTAAACAGGTCAAATAGTGACTTGCCAGTTTAGGGGGTTTCCCGCAAAATTTAGGGTTTTTTCGGGCTCTCAGGAGGAATTCTAGGGGGCAGTTGAGGGGAAAACATTTTTTAGGGGGCAAATTTAGGGGGCTGATATTTCTAGGCGCAATTCCAGTTTTTTTAACAAAAAATTAAAAAATTGCAGGAAATTTAACACGTGAAAATTTTTTTTATTTGATCTAATTCGATCGTAGCCATTCTCACGTTGCACGCTTCACAATCACTTTTTTACAAAGTTATCATAACTTACTTTTTCAACCAAACAAGTGAAATAAAAGATGTTTATAAATTTTGTTGAATTGCACCTAAATTAGTGTAATTTAGGTGGTTAAATGATACCTATAATTATATAGATAAATTCAAAGACTGGCGCCAACTCAATTTTCAGAAATTTCGGAATTTTTCAACGATTTCGGAAATTTTTAACGATTGCGAAAGTTATCAAAATGTAAAAATTTTTAAAAAATCGAAAAACTTCCAGCGATCTCAATAATTCCGAAAATTTAAAAAACAAGGATATTTTTTGACAATTTCACAATTTCACGATCATTCCGGAAATTTGTTATGTTTCGAAATTTTCCAAAATATACCGAAATTTCAGAACTTTCCAAAAATTTCATCAATTTCTAGAAATTTTCAAATTTTTCCAAATTTACAAAATTCACAGAAAATTGAATATTTTCGCAAATTAGCCACGGTTTTCGAATATATCTGAATTATGTGAAATTTCTGGATTTTTCGAATTGTTTGGAAGATTTTGAAAATAAAATTTTTATTTTTTTTAAATATTAAAATCTCGTGTAAAAATTCTAAGTCGCTTTCTTACCATGATACTATACTATTATGTGTACTGTTTCAGAAATCGTTAATGGAAAATCGAAAAAAAAGATAATGCAGCCGCAAAAAAGGAAATTTTTTACAAGGACCTGGGGAGCGTTTTGGCCAAGTGTGGCGACTGATGTGGAGGCAGGGCCGAAAGAAGATAATAGTCAACGACGGCCCCAACGACTCCCCTCAGTAACAGTGAAAACGCGGACGAGTTATTGTAGATAATGTAATGATATATATAACGCTAAATAAATAAAAACAATATTTTCCAATATAATGATTATTTGTGGGCCACCTTCCTCCATATATCGGTGAATATCGTTTTTCGATATCGGCCGATATCCTTTGCCAACATCGGCCGACATCTATGCCCGACAACGAACAGTATCGTTAATCGATATCGGCCGATATCTTTTTTCGACATCAGCCGATGTCGTCGCCCGATATCGGCCCGAACAAAAAAAGCATTACATGCCAACACCAAGCCGATATCGGCCCGACGTCGGCTGCCGATATCGGCTGAACTTTAACCGAACTTGAGCCGATAGCGGTACAAACTTTTTTTTTTCGACCGGGTATAAAGTCGCGCTAAAAATTTCTGAGTAGTGTCAAAATAGATAGTGTCGCCCTGAAACCTGAAACACAACGAAACAGAAAAAAACGACAAACCTCGCACTGTTCGCAGGCAATGATCGCCTCCCTGGGCTCCTTTTCGCACATCTGGCAGAGGAGCTTGACGTTCCTGGCCTCGAGGAACTTGTCCACGATGTGCTGCATGGCCCTGTACTTGGGGAGGTTGTGGGCGCCCCCTTCGTCGAAGTACACCGTCTTCTGGCAGATCGGGCAGGACAGGCAGAGGGTGCCCCCGGACGGCGGGAAGCCCCCATTACCGGGCGTCCCGACGTAGCTCCCGGGCCGGGAGCCGGTGGAGGTGCTGCTGCAGACGACCCCGGAGTCGGTCTCTGAGAGGATCGATAATTTGTCGGCCTCCTGGTCGGAGCCCGGGGCGTTGGAGGAGTCCGTGCTCGACTCCGGGGGACAGTCGGGGGTTCCTTGGTTGTTGACCGCGCAGGCCAAGCACAGGGCATGCCAACAGGGCAGGAGAACCGGTTCCGTGTACAGTTCTTTGCAGGTTGGACATCGCAGTTCGTCCTCCATTTCGGGACAAAGGGAGGATTCGGGCCCTTAGGCTACTGACAGTACTGACATCGGGATACTGGAAAGAAAAGGGGGATGCAGGGTTTAGAAGGGTTATCTCTTGATGTGAATTTAGAAAAATCTGAATCGCAATGTGCGCACATCGCGGACGTTTTTATGAAAATAAAAGTTTAATATAAAAATTTGGAGGTTTCAATTGTTTTTATAAAAAAACAGATGAATTTTATAAGAATTCCGACAGATTTTACACAAAAAATTTTTTTGTACAGTTTTATAAAACCACTTTATAAAAATCGAACATTGTATACAACTTTTATAAAATCGACCTTAGTAAAAAACGAGTTCTTATATATAATTCGCTGATTTTATCAAAATTTTGCCCATTTTTGAAAAAATAACAATCACTAGGGTGAACAGACCTGAAAAGTTCGAAAATCCGACCCTAAACTCAAAAAAACTCTAAACTTTCTAACTTTCCGAATATACATTTCCAAGAATCTTGAAAACTTCGGGAATTCGAAATCATTCAACCATTGATCCAAAATATCTCTTAAAATTCAAATTGCTATATCCAAACATCGAAACATCGAAAAAATGAGGTACACAAAATTAGAGTTTGTGAGGGGTATTTTTCAGGTCGCTCTCCGCTCAAGTTTTAGGGGTTGAAATTTGAAACATCACGATAAATTTGTCCCTCTGAATAATTTTGATGTATTTTGAAATTTTATGGTTCCAAATAATTTTTTTTTTTTTTTTTTCGTGAACTTTCAACGCTTAAAACTTTAGCTACACGATTCCGATGAAATTTACGAAAAAATACAAAAAAATTGTTGACCTACAAGTCAAAGTTTGGTGACTTCTCACGTGCGACTCATTATAAATTGTATCGTAGCCGAGAAGATGTTCAAAAACGAGTAATTCAACTCCAACCAAATATTTTAATAAATGAAAGTATTAATTTTTTCGACCAATCTCAAAGTTTGGTTACTTTTTACATGTGACCCATCATGAACAAGGTCTGCAAAAAGAAATAAAAATTTACTCTTTCACGAGTACCTGCTACAAGAAGTGAAAACGTTTCTTTTAATTTCCGAAAAATGATGTTCATCAGACAAAAACTACACCGTCATGATTTCAATTTGAAAATGCAAAACAAAAATGAAGATGAATTTAAGAATGTTTTGAACAGGGTTCAAGAGAGAATTTTACCACCGCACATGCATTGTCACGCTTTCACAATTGACGTGACGAGGACGTGAATAAAATTGATTTCTCCTTCAATCATTGTCAAAAAATAGTCGATTCATGTGGAGACTAAAATAAGCTCAAGCTGGTAGAATTTCCATGTACACAATTTTTCATCAACTTCGAAATACTATTGAATAAACCCTAGTGATTGTAGTTTTTATAAAAACAGGCAAAATGTTTATAAAATCAGTGAATTATTTACAAAAATTCGTTTTTTATGAGGTCGATTTTATAAAAGTTGCATAAAATTTTCGATTTTTATAAAGTGGTTTTATACAAACTTTATGAACTATTCAACCGACTTCCGAAATTTATCAATTGACAATACAGGGAGACAGAAATGATTCGCACTCAAAAAATGCATAAACGAAACTTTTGTTTGTCGGCTTCTTTTTGTTTGTTCTCCTGCTGCGGGTATAATGTATTTGGGCGATTTTTGTGTTATATGGGAATGCCGGTATTATTACACGCCAACTGGCCGAGAGCCAGGGACGTAAAAACATAGCGTTTCCGGGATTATGCTAATCTTGGCCCTTCTGGATGATTATGTTAATAGAGGCGGTTTTACTGATAAGATCTTCCTCGTTTTCGATTTCCAAGAATTTTCGAGTATGTTGAAAAAAGCGCGAGAGGGGGGAGGGGGTGGTTGTTTGAAATATAATCATCTGATTAAAAATGATACAACTTCAGGATTAATTGACTAAATGATAGTTTGAATCCAAAGATTCATTAGTTGAAATATCGTACATTTCAAACAAATTTTCTAACGTTCCTTAAAATACAAATAATTACTACTTCCGAATTTTCAACCTAAATTATAATTCACGTACATATCTTCAAACGCCGCAAAATACTGTTTCATTTCGTTCATCCAAATTTTTCAACATCACTCGTTTTTTAAAAAAAACCCTCGCGTAAAAACCGTTATATCCCTCATACCCCCCCCCCCCTCCCGCCCTCTTCATGCCATCGAAGAAAAATTCGCCAAACAACAATATTTCATAAAACCCGTCATTCGCAAAATTCTGATTCCGTAAAAATCAAAATGTGCCTTGAAAATCATTATTCCACTACATAGTTGCGAACTTTGTAATCCTACAACGACACCCAAAAATAATATTGTCGATTTTTGCAAGTACAAGTCCGCCATTTTTAATGCTACCAAAACACGAAAATAAACAACAAGTGACTTGAAACCCGCCGGTGTCATTCAACGGCTTTTGGCCAGTTTTTCCGGGAAACGATGACCGTGCAACGTAAAAAAACACAATTTCGACGAAAACTTACCTGCGACAACAAGCGTCCCCCAAAGCATCCAAAACCGGCGAAACGAAAACTCGGAAATTCACAAAACTGCAACTTGCACGTATCGAAGCACTCACTCGCGGGAAGGTAAAAAGCACGCGTATGGAATGGGTTGAAAAAGGCCGCGAGGAAACCGGTCTTCCCTTATTTTTCTCTCTTTCCGATTCTCTTTCTTCACTTCGCGGCGCGGTTCATCGTCCAGCGCGGTTCCGCTGGCGATCGCGATTTCACGGCGATTTGATTGGGGATTCGCGATTCTGATTGGCTAATCGAAGTTGGCGGCACAATTCGCGGGATTTTGGATGGCGGGCGCGGGAAATCCGAGTTGATTCGCGTATTTTTCGGTTCGGAATGAGATTTACGGAGCAGGAACCCGGATCCCTGCCTCGGGAGCCTCACGGAGTTGACTGACTGAACTCGCTAGTCGCGGACCGCGGTGAGTCGCGGTGTCAAGAACCCGCGCGCAACCAGCCACGCATCTCGCGTCAGGGCCGGGGGTAAAAAGATGTGAATGCATTTCAACCCCCAAAATATTTAGTCTTCGTTATTTCTTCAAGTTCCACAGGATTTTCTCAGAACAACTCAGAAAATTCGATAAATTCGTAACGGAAACCTGAAAAAATAACGGTTTCCAAGTGCCAGAAAGCAATAACCAATAGAAACGTTCAAAAACAACTGATCCAATACGGCGCCTTTCTACTTAAAAAATTGTAATTCTAATTACAATTAAAATAAATTACCTCTTGGAAATTCACAATTTTCGAAACATTACCGTCAACTCGATACATTTTTTTTAATTATTCATAATGATAACAATCAATTTTACTTCTCTGAAGCATTTCTGTATTGTGTTTGAGAAAAAATGCAAACAATTGCCGGTTTTCACTTTTCAACCGCCGAAAAATGAGGACCAATGAAAACGCTTGAAAACGATCGATCCAAGATGGCGCCACTCTACGGGGAAGAAAATTATCACTCGAGTAAAAACGGACAGAATTTTTCTTTGCAGTTGCCAAAGTTCTCTAGATTGACAATTTTATTATTGACATCATTGACAGGTTCAGGTTGTCAACTTTGAGTAAGCCAAAATGACAGTTTTTACGAATCATTTCATAATTTCCATTCACCATCGCATCATTATCAAAAACTATGACAATAGTAATGCATATTCATGACGGAATAACCGAAACATGGAATTCTGGAATTTTCGTTGACGACCGAAAAAATTGGTCGGTGGACCAGCGTTTAAAAATAGGCACAAATATGTACATATTCACCGTTATTGACATTTCATACGTATGTGGGTCATGCTTTTTTATCGTATTTTGACGTGACATCTGAAGTTGGGTAATTTTTAACAGACGATACACAAAAATTGGAGAGAAGAAAACAAATGAGTATTTTTTGCGTGTGACAAAAACAGTGAAGATTTTGGCGGAGGAGATTTTAAAAAAGTGTGAGTTCGTGAGTTCGAAGATGTCAACGGTTTTTATTCGATCGTATGTCAATGCAACGTCTGTGCGATGTTTGAGCAACGTTTATCGAAATGCATCGACTTTTGGGTGAGGATTATTTTATTTGTTTCTTTAATTTTTTATTATTCAGTTTGTTATTTTCAGGTTTGATTTTCGAATTTCGGAATAATTAAGGTGGATAAAACGAAATTTGTCATTGAATTTTGCAATTTTCCGAATTTTATAACTTCAGTTTTTGAATTTCCGTATTTTTTTATTGAATTTCGGAATTATTGGTATTAATTATCAGATTTTTAAATTTTTATACAAATTCAGCGAATCTTCAAACTTCTAAATTTTTATAGGTATATTAGGTTTTCACACATTTTGATTTCGATTTTTTAATTTTTATCGAAATAGATTTTTGGGTGAATATATTTTTTTATGATTATGTTTTTTATTTTAACACTCGAAAAAGTTTCAATAAATAAACCAAATTTTTCGTTCGAAACTCACAATTTTTGAATTTCTGGTTATTTTTTTATTGAATTTTGAAATTATTAGTATCAATTATAAGATTTTTGAATTTTTTTTACAAATTCATCGAATTTTCAAACTTCTAAATTTTTATAGGTATATTAGGTTTTCAAACATTTTGATTTCAATTTTTTAATTTTTATCGAAATTGATTTTTGGGTGAATATATTTTTTATGATTAAGTTTTATATTTTTACGTTAGGTTTTTATATTCCGAAAAAGTTTCAATAAATAAACCAAAATTTTTTATAGAAACTCACAATTTTTGAATTTCTGGAATTTTTTTGAATTTTGAAATCATTAGTATTAATTATAGGATTTTTGAATTTTTTTTACAAATTCATCGAATTTTTGAACTTCTAAATTTTTATAGGTATATTAGGTTTTCAAACATTTTGATTTCGATTTTTTAATTTTTATCGAAATTGATTTTTAGGTGAATATATTTTTTATGATTAAGTTTTTTATTTTTACATCAGGTTTTTATAATCCGAAAATGTTTCAATGAATAAACCAAAATTTTCGATTGAAACTCACAAATTTTGAATTTCTGGTATTTTTTCATTCGATTTTCAAAATCATTAATTTTTTTCAATTCTTATGAATATTTATCAAGTTTAAAAATTTTTCATTTTTCATGTGTATCAAATTTTCACAAACTGTTCGATTTTTCTCAAAATTAGTAGATTTTTATGTGAGGATTATTGTTGATCATTGAGTTTGTTACTTAGAAATTAATTTTTCTCCCTTTCGATGAACTTCGAATAAATAAAACAAAATTTAAATATTTTGTGTTTCAATTTTCGTTTTTTGACTTTTACGTCTTCAGTTGTAGAATTTTCTACTTATGACATTAGTTAGATTTTCAAAAATAGTCACATTACTGAAAATAGTACTAAAAATATTTATTACATTAGTCTGATTTTCAAAAATAGTTACATTACTGAAAACAGTTAAAAGTTAAAATAGTCAAGTAATCGACTTCATTTAAACTTTTCAGAATTTCAAATTCCAAATTCATCCTATAATATATCAAATTCTATTAATCTGGTCTCTAAAATGCAAATTGAAGTTGGCAAAAAATCTAAAAATTGTAATTTTTTGCAGTGCACACAACACGTACGACCTCGTGATTGTCGGTGGCGGAATCGTGGGGTGTGCGACGGCTCGGGAAATGCTCGAGCGCCACCCCAATTTGAAGATTTGCATAGTCGAAAAAGAAAACCAACTCGCCAAACATCAAACAGGGCACAACAGCGGCGTCGTACACGCCGGAATTTACTACAAACCCGGCAGCATAAAAGTAAAACAACGTCGCTCAAATTCAATTATTCAAATATTTTTGAAGGTTGATCACACACGAAATATCAACAGTCCAAACAAATATTATATTTGTTCAGAAAAATCGTGATTTCTCGATTGAAAGACATTCTTTTCATTTTTTTTACGGTATTCACATTTTGAATTTCTCTTTGAATGTAGTACATTTTCTCTTTTAATTTTCATGAAAACATTTCAATGAAAATAAATGATATAATATTTCCAAAAATAAATGATAAAATATTCTGTATTCATGAATTTCATTTGTCACACAAAAATTATCTTGAATATTTCATTCACATTTCATATGCATTTCTTCTAAGTTGTAAAATTATCCTATCAATTTGACATTACAGATTTTATTTCATAAATGGATTAATTTGAGCAAATAATCTAACATTTATGACATTAATAATAATATAATTTACATAATTTACATTATGACATTAAATTATAATATTGAATTTATTTATGAATTTTATTTGTCATACAAAAATTATCTTGAATATTTCATTCACATTTCGTCTAAATTTTTCAAAGTTGCAAAATTATCGTATCAATTTGAAAGTACAGGTTTTAATTCATAAATGGATTAATTTTTGCATATAATCTAACATTTTTCAAATGCCTACATTTCAATCGTCTCATTTAAATCTTATAGATTAAATTAATTTGGATTATTTAATTACTGATTATTTATTCGCAGGCTAAACTTTGCGTCGAAGGGCTGAAACTTTCGTACGATTATTTTGCGAAACACAATATACCGCACAAAAAAGTTGGGAAACTTATCGTGGCGACCAATCCGGGCCAAGTTTCGACATTGGAAAATTTATATGAACGAGGATTGAAAAACAATGTCCCGGATTTGAAACTCGTTGACCGAAACGAAATAAGTCAGCATGAATTGAAATGCAAAGTAATAAAAAATCATCATGAATCAATAATAGTTATAAGTATAATTATGAATCCCAAATTTACAGAATTTTAATTTTTTTTGTCGGTAAAATGATCAGAAATTAATTTAGACGTGAAAAAATGTGGGATTTGAAATCTTAGAGATTCAATATTTTTAATTTACAAATTTGTGTGGAATTATACGTGAATTTAGAAAATCATAAACTTTGAATTTACAATATTCGACAAGATTGTGAAAATTTTTAATAGTACGAAACTTCCAAAAATTATGAAATTTTTTCGAATTCAAAGTATTAGAATTTTTTATAATTCTCGATATTTTTTTATTTTTCAAATGTTCAAGTAATTCGAAAAAACCGAGAATTTTAGAAATTTTGGAGATTCCGAAAGTCTCAAAAAATTATCAAACTTTTATGTAACTCCAGAAAACTTTCAAATATGTCAAAAATTGAAAATACAGAAATTCCAATGATTACAACGATTTCAAGAATTATAGTACTTTTGAAAATTTATCAGATTCCAAAAACTTTGAGAATTTTTGAGATCTCGGAAATCATTAAAATTTCCAAAACTTTTATATTTCTCAAAGAATCTAATAAACCTAAAAAATCGGAGCGTTTTGAAGATTTTTATAATTCGCAAAATTTTGTCGAGTCCAAATATGCCAAGAATCATAAATTTTGTGAAAATTCAGATAATTTTCGAAATTTCGAGAATTTCAAACATTTCGTATGTATCCAAAAGTTTGAGTATTCCAAAAAATCCGAAAATTTACAGACATTTTGGAAGTTTCGAAAATTTGGAAAATCTAAGAATTACGAAAATTTCACACATGTCAAAAATTTCGCAAATTACGAGAATTTCAAAAATTACTAAAATTTCAGAAATTCCAGGAATTTCGATGATTAAGTAACATTTTTTTCTAAAACCCTTCCCGAAAATTTTTTCTGCGTCGGCCCCTGATGTATCCTGATTATTATTTTATTTTTAGGGAGAAAAAGCAATTTTTTCTCCATGGACTGGAATCGTGGATTGGGCTTTGGTTTGTCGAAGTTTCGCGAAAGAATTCAAAAATCGAGGGGGCAAAATATTTTTGAATTTCGAAGTTCGAGGATTCAACGAAGTCGCGGAGTCAGATGGTTCTGGAAAACTCGCGCCAATTGCAGTTCGATCAGGAGACAAAGTTGGTGTCGTTTTCAAAAATTTTCACAAATTCACAAATTTTTCACACAATTTCACAATTTCACGAATTTTTGGGATTTAATATATTTTGTCACTCAGATTTCGAAATTAAACACTTCAAGGTACAACAAACTTTCGAAATTTTTCTGGAAGCAAAAAAACTTTTTTCCGTGTTTTTTATTTCGGATGTTGAAATATTTTGTAATGAAAAAAATTCATGCAAGTTTTTAAACTTATTGGGATTTCGCCAGTTGAACAATTCTAAAATGACAATCATTCAAAGTTTTTTCGATATCAAGAGTTGAAAGTTTTCAAAATAAAAATAATTTCGGAAAGTTTTTTGGCCCCAAAGCGTAAATTAAAAAAAAAAAAAATTATGAAAGTCATAGATTTTGGAACTGAAATTGCTTTTATTCTGTGAATTGAAGGAAAAAAAAACAAGATAATTCATTAACAGTTACTTTAATCCATTAAAAGACACTTTTTATTCTGTCCTCATGATACATTCATTTTCTTCTCATTTCTTGTCGAATAAAATCCGAGATAAAATCCATATTTTCATAAACATTCAGAATCGAAACTCTTGAATCTTCGCATCCGCTGTACCGTCCAACAAGGCCAAACAAAGTATTATTTATGACAAAAGGCGCGCCGTTATCATCCTGTAAAATGACACAAAATCATTACTTCTTCGAATCATTGCAATCATTTGCGATTCATAAATTGTATAAAAAAGTTGGGAAACATTTCAACAACTTACAACGCAAAATCCGTTAGGAGGAACCATTTCAATGCATATTTCACTCCCCATTATTTTTTCGCCACAATATGATTTTTCAACGACTTTCGCGGATCCTGCTTGCATAAACAACTGGCTTTTTTGGAACACACTTTCGTACTCCAATTTTATCCCCGTTATATTCCCAATTTGATTGATGTGAACTGGCGCGGTTGGCAATAAAACTGTTTT
>JAPYZK010003833.1:0-11273 GCA_030522785.1 Platygaster equestris
AAATTGTATTGTTCTTGAAAATCACCAATCTCGAACATTTCAGTAATTTTGAATATTTCGCAACAATTTTATAAAAGTGTACAATTCGAAAATAATTTCGTAAATAAAATGTTCCACTTGAAAAATAATTCCCACTAACATAATTTTCCGAAATTCCAGATCACTGCCTACACAAAATGGGACAGGGTCAGCGAGCAACTGAAGGCCAGTTCGAGACCGGTCGTTCTAAACCGCGCCTCCTCCACGAACACCACGAACCCCTTCGGCTGCACCTTCTGCTACGGCATCCGGGACGCCATCGTCGAGGTCATGGCCAACCAACACATTGCCAGCGTCACCTTATACACCACCGCGTGACCCTCGCTCAATCCCCGTTGAATAAAAAACGGCGTACTCTAAGCAGTTTCTTCTGTCACGAGAAAAAAGAAACGAAAAACCACAAAAAAAGCATAAAAAACCCTACTAATTAACGCTGGAAAACCCCGTTCAGTTAACGAGAGGGAAGAATAGAAAAATAATTTCCCGATTCACCTCGATTCACATGGGACTTTCGTTGTATTTCCGTCGGAGAAATGCACAAGCTTGTACTCGGTGTGAGAAATTGTCATTGCTGTAGCGAATGGAAACAAAAAATGTACGCTATTTCAGTGTCGTAGCATTTTTAACGTACGTACTATAGGCGAATGACGAGCAATCGTAGTATTGTGAACACACGGGAACCGATCTCATTGACAAATCTCCAGATTTATTTACCAGTAAGGAAAACTCATTGTTGTTATCTGGTTTCGCGTGTGTGATTTTTACCGCTGACATGTGATCGTTTCTCGGTCGACGAAGTTGCGTTCTTTTGGTCGACGATGTGATGAAACACTGACGTATGAATTGTACAAATTGACGAGGTTCTTGGGTTTCTGTCCCACATAGCGATGTAATCGTAATCATTGTACCATTATTGCACAATTTGATTGTGCAGGATTGGACAATGATTGACAAATCGTCGAATCATCGAGACGAGGCGAAACGAGATTGTACACTGATTTATGTCGACTGTGACAATTGTAAAATCATTGTTGAGTGGGATGCACAAGTTATGGTGCAATGACTGTACAATGATTGAAGTTTTGAATGCGTAGAAACTTTGATGTTACAATCAGTGTACAATAATTTTAACATCTGTGTGTGCATTCTGATTGACGAAAAATTGACTGCTATGTGAGTCTCGTTCTGGACCCAGGAATTCTCTTTGGGAACATAATAGAGTATTTTTAATGATCCAGAAGACAATAATAATCGAGTTTTCCCAATTGCCCGCGAAATTGTCAGCGTATGGAAGGCTCTTCATTTTCGTGGAAAAATTAATCAAAGTGGAAAATGTACATATCTGATGACATTTTTATGGGAGTGAGACGTTCTTGTAAGGAATTCCAAAATTTTGTGAGATTTTATTTTCTCGTAAGATTTATGGTTCTCATAAATTAACCTTGTAAAAACTTTATAAATAATAATTCTTGTAAAAAAATTACCTTATAAGAAATATTTTTCCTGTAAGGTTTTTGTAAGGTTGATTTTATCGAGGAAATGCGATTTTATGAGGAATTAGGAAATGTACATTTTGGAAATCTTGGTAAGAATCAAAGTTAGTTTCATCTAGCGAAAAGTTCTTGGGCGGTAATATCCTGTAGCGAGGGCGAGTTTTGAAGCTAGGAAATTGCTGTTTTCGATGTTCTGTTGTGAAAAATGCGTTGTGCGTCTAATCTGGTTGCGTCCGTACAAGATTTTGTGAGAAATGTGGAAAACGATATAGCTTTAAGTTTTTTCTATAAATTGCTGTGCAAATGGGTGTTATTAGAAGAAGAGCTGGGACTTTTTGATTTCAAAAGTTTGAACTTTTTATCGAAGTTCCATTATTTGACGGTTTTTGAACGTCAGAATTGTTATATTCTCAAAATCCCTGAATTCTTAAAGTCATTTCGTGTCTATGAATGGAAAAATAGTTGAATCTCTGAAAGTTTAGTTTTATTCTTACGGACTTGAGAATTTCGAAGTCTGAATTCCAAGTTTTTCGAGTTGAATCATTTTGTTTTCAATCCAGATTTGTCTATTCAACTTTTGATCTTTGAAAACTATTTTATTTGCGTTGAAATTTTTTTAGTTAAATGTTATTCTCCAGATTTGATTATATATATACACATTTTTCGATTGCGGAAATCGTAATTGTAATCAAATATTCTGGATTCCTGTTTCCAATGTGTGTACTAAAATTTGGGGATTTTGTTTTTTGGTATCCAATTTTCTCTATTTCGAAAATGTCAAAAATTAAATGACTGATCGAGTCCGGAAAAATTTATTCATTCGCATCGAATTTATATTCCCATCTTACACTTTTTATTCAATAACACACATTCATCATCGGGGTGGTATCCAAAATTTCGTCGGAAAGTACTCTTTCATTTTTATTTCATGATACTGTAAATACTTGGAGAAAAACCAAGAAAAAAATTTATACAAGCGACTCACGAAAAGTGAACCCATTTTGTACATAAACCGACTTCTTTCGATTTTGGAAATGCGAAAATTTTCAGATTTCATAAAAAAACTTCAGTCGTGCATTCGAGTAATTATTATTGAATGTAATGAATATATAACGCTTCGTTAGTTTTCTCTGTAACCCTGTAAAGTTGTAAGTGTCTATTAAAGTAGAAGATAAGGCATTTTTGACCGCACTACAAAAATCGAAGTTAAAGGGGAATTCCAGTTTTAGTTTTTTATCGTAAAGTAAGTTAAAAAAAACAAAAGTACGAAAATCAAAAAAACTATACGTGCCATTTTTTTGGCAACTTCTTAGTTTAGGGTGTAATCTTATATTCGTTCTTCCAGATATTTTTTTATACTAGAATACCCTTTTAACAATGTTTTTTCTAATCAAATGAAACTCGAGATTACATAGGTAAATGCACTTGATGATTTGGTTGAAATTTTACATTTTCTTCTCAATATTTTGTAAATACACGATTCCCTTTGTTCATAAATTACGTCCATTGTTCGAATTGAGAAGAAGATTGATTTCAATTAAAAAGTAACTCGTTTTCGTGTAAAAAAAAATGTATAAGTAATTGAGTGCAAATTTACGTATGAGATCTGAAAGAAAAGTGTCGAGGGAACAAAATTGCCGTGTGAAAAAATGCGTCCCATGTAAAAAAAATTGTCCCAACGATTCTTGAAAGTAGATTTTCGCGCCAGGTTTTATTTTGTAATTTGCAATTGACGTTTTTATAAAAATCCCTGGATAATGAAAATACTGTGAGCATGCGATTGTTACCAAGTTTTTCTGTTGGTTTTCGTTTTTTCCATGGGCCTTCAAACATTGTGGCTGCAGAGTAAAACGACGGAACATTGTAATTACATTTTTTGTATGTTTACTTGATGAATAAAAGATCTCAAAAATTCTGCATTAATTCGTTGTTATATTTTTTTTATCCCAAATTCTGGAAAATCACAGTTAATTTCATCTAGACCTCCTATAAATAGAGTTTGGCTATCGGCCGTAACTGTCTGATTAGCTGGATTCAAAGTTGGACCCAAAATGGCGGCTCCGCCAATAGGAAGAAGCAATTGTACGTACGATTGCGTGCCGCCGCCATTTTAGGTCGAGCGATCGCAGATAGCCAGACTCTCTATAGGGACTCTAATTTCATTCAACACCCCGCGAGAAATACGTGATTTCGAAAAAAAAGCCCTAAAAAGAATTGTCCTACCTCAAAATTTTCGAAATTCTCGCATTTCAAAATTTCTATCATCTTTGCAACCTCCAAAAATATCAAAATGTTCGAAGTTTGCGGTATTTACGAAACGTCGATTCGACGCCTACCGTTAAAAACCGTTAACGGTAGTTTAAACATTGCCGTACGCGGATTTAGGACGCCTACGCCAGTGCTATCACCCACGGGCCGCGGCGCCCGCCAGTGTTATGCCGCGAATTAGATCGGAATGTCAAAACTCATTAACCTCAAAGTTGCAAGATTCTGTGCGCGTTGTTTTTGTTGTTAATGTTTGTACGAAAGTGTTAAAATAAGGGTGACTGACAGTGACAACAGGGAGATCAATCGTTTTCAACTCTCCCCTGAGTGGACATACGCAGCAAAAGTCGACTGGTGGCGAATGGCGATTGTTGCTGATTGTTGCGTCAATAAAGTAATTAATCTACGATTACCCCCCCCCCCCCCCTTTCAGTGTGCCCCGAAATCATATATTTCTGGCCGTTGTTGAATAAAATTGAAATATTTTGAGTACGACTACTGCTCGGCCCGGCTCGGCGTATTAACCGCGCTAACCTCACCCGCTACTATTGTGTAGGGATGGGCGATACTATTGCCCTCTGTCTTGTACCAAACGGCTGCTCTTGTGAGCTAGAAAAAGACAGTTGCGATATTTGCCCATTCTTACTATTGTGCGGCAAACTCGACGCTCGCGGAATATCTTCTCTTCGTCTTACTAGTCGCACGATTTACTATTATTGAAATTATTGTACTCGAACTTTTGTTCGATTATTGGTGTATCGTATGTATGAAATTTCCGGAAACGGAAAATATAACACGAAAAGGTGGAATGTTTGAGAAATGATTGATTGATTTTGAAAGAATTTTCGGAAATTGTTTGAAGAGTTTGTGAATTTTCGGGATTTTGGCTTGAATTTAAAATTTTTTAATTTTTCGTGAAAAAGGGGGATTTGTGCGGGAATATGAAATATTGATCAGCGATTTTTTTGAGGCTTCCGATTTATGGAATTTGGAAAATACGTAGGGTTTTTGAAAATTTCAGAGTATTTGAAAAATTGGTACTTTTTTGGGATTTATGCTGAAATTTGGAATTTGGAGTTTTTTTTAATATTTTGATGAAAATATTTCTGTGAGAATATTGAGCATTTGTAATTTTTTTCTAGATTGATAATTTATAAAATTTTTAATATGTTAAATAGGTAAAATCTAGGTTTTTGAGCTAAAAATTTTTGAGAATTTTTCCAAATTTAAATTTTGACCAACATCGAAATTTCCTGTATATTTGGGTTTTTGCTGAAATGATAATTTTTTTATACTTTGCAAGAAAAACAGATTTGTGAAAAATTTTAAGTAATTAGCCATTTATTTACCAAACTTTAGAGACTTTTTAAATCCTGAAAATGTCTGAATGTTCACAAATATTGAATAATTCCATGAATTTTACGAAAATGTCAATGTTTAAAGATTTTTGACAAATTCAACAATTTCTCGAAATTTTAAATCTAGTTTTCGGGGTTCCCAAAATAATCTTGATTTTGGTAGAAATTAAAAATTCTGCATCATTTTGCCAAAAAAAAGGAAATCCTCGCAAGAATTACACAAATTACGATTTTTCAACAATTTTGATAATTTCTTGATTTTGAAAAATCTCGTATTTCCACGAAGATCGTAAATTTTTCATAATTTTTTTAACATTACAAATTCTCCAAAAATTGCAAATTTTCTAAGTTCTGGATACATTGTACAGTTTCCCGAATTTTTAAACGGATCTATTTTTTGGGGTCAGTGCAATAATTCCGATTTTGATTGAATTTAATGACCATTCCGCAACATTTCGCAAAAGGATCAAATTCTTGCAAGAATTGCGCAAATAAAACTTTTTTTTGAATTTTGATAATTTCTTAATTTTAAAAAATCTCGAATTTCCGCGAAGATTGCAAAATTCGAAGCATTTTTTAACATAACGAATTTTCCAAAAATTGCAAATTTTGTAAGTTGTGGACGAAATTTTAAATTTCTCGAATGTTTAAATAAATCTACTCCATGGGATCGGTAGAATGTCACAATTTTGATTAAAATCCAAAATTCTGCAACATTTCGCAAAAGAATCAAATTCTTGCAAGAATGTCAAAAATCACGATTATTTTAACATTTTTATAACTCCGAAAATTCGAGCAACCCCAAATTTCCGCAAAAATCTGAAAATCTAAACAATTTCTTTAATATAAAAAATTTTTCAAGCCTTAGAAGAAATAAAAAAAAGTTTCATGATTTTTGCAGAAATTCTGAATTTTTAAAATTCGCAAATTTATCAATTTTCTTCTCAATTCACATTTTTCAGTGTAATTTAACAAATGTTACTCTCAACATGTCAAATTTTTAACAAACAATACGTTAATTTGTTTGTAAACGATGTCCCTAAAAATTTTATTTACCTCCATATCACCCCTCAGTCTAAAAAGGCTGCCCAGCGCATATCACAGTACAACCAGATAATATCACAATCGATTTTCATTCAAAAATAGACAGGGGGACAGGTCCGAAAAAACACTAAATTTACGCCACTGATCCCCTTTTCTTGAGCAAAATTCAAATAGACCACGCATCCCCTCCCCCTGCCCTCAGGCAAGCCAAGGGTGTACTGTAATATATAATCATGAATAATAACAATTCCAAAAAGAAAAATAACGAAACTCTTCATAAATATTAAAAGAGAAAATTAAGTTTTTCCCTCCCTCTTGTAAACCCTCCACTGATCAATAATTTCCGATAAGGGCAGGTGACCCAAAATTACAAATATCCCGAATCTCCTACAAAATCTTCCTCACCCCCATTTCCCTATCGCCCCATATAAAAACTCCCCGACGGTCGCGATTGCATTTTCCAACCCCTGACCCTCCGCGCACGCGCCCAACCCTCCGGGTGACTCGCCACCGCGGTAGATACCCCAGAGATCGCGGAACCCGGAGACGTGCGCGAGTGTTTGACCCCCTTTAAACGCCGGGTTTCTCAACCCCCCGAAATATCGAAAAAAACGTCCCCGGAACAACCCCCTTGAGAATTTTTGAGCCCCTGTGCATTTTCGAGAAATGCCGTAGTTTGGGACGATGGAAGACTTGGAGTAAGGGCTGTTGGGGTAGTGCTGTTTTTGGGGACATTAAGAACAAAGGTGGGGGAGGAGGGGTGCATCTGGAGGGGATTATTAAGTTCGGTGTGCCAAGGGTGCAGCGGACCACGTGGCCGAGCAATCGATAGCGCAGTGTTGTCGCGAGGGGTTGTTCAACCCTCCCGAGGTCAAGCCTTTAGGTGAGATAGTGCGGGGGTGTCATCGGGTGGGTGGAATTCGGGGCATGACGGAATTTTAATGGGGTGGGAAATTTTGAATTTTGATATTTATTCGTGGGGGAAGTAGAATTGACATACTGGTCAGTCAATTTTAGTTCTTTTTCTTTTATATTTGTTCAGCGTTTCAGTCGTATGTTTCACGATCCTTTTCAGGGAATCTGTGTGCATGTATAGTGCAATCGGATTAGGAAAATTTCATATAAGAATTAGAACAGTTGCCAAAATTGGTGATCGCATTCTTGAGCATGGCAGAGATAATGGGAACCAAAATTGGACAACGATTTTATCGAGCTTCCTGTAGGGGAGGGGGGCGCAAGTTGAAAAATCATGTTTTTCATTTTAAAATCACAAATCGCCGAAAACGAGAGCACTTAGACAAAAAGTTTCCAGATAAAAGTTGTAGAACGGAAGATTTCCTAGAAGGTTCCATTTTATTGAATGTCGTTTTGTTATTTGTTTATCAGAAAACCATTAATTAATTAAAGAATCAGTAAAAATTTAAAATTGATGTAAGTTAATGAAAAATTGATTCAGAGTCTTGCTGTTCACATCGATTCTTATAAAATATAGGTATAATCCGCTAATCTGATTGCACTACTACGTACAGATCTTGTACTGATATACAAATCAGCAATAAAACAAAAACTTTCTGTAGAGTCTGGTTCTTACAATGTTCGACGGATGTAAATAAAAAGTGAAAAAAATTGACTGGTAAAATGGTAAACTGGGAAAATTGTAGAAAACCGATGATTTTGAGCCTTTTTTTACCGATTTTAGACACGCTTGATTTTTTGAAAAATCGATCTGAAAGAAATCGGGGATCTGAATTTTTCAAAAATCGTTGAAATGTACCAAATTTGCGTATTTTTCCGAATTTCTTAAAATTTTGAAGATTTCAACGTTTTTAACTTTTCCGGGATTTTCATTATTTTCAAGTTTTCCCAATTTTTTGACATTTGTGAATTTTTTACAATTTTTGAATTTTGCGAAGTTACGAATTTTTCAACATTCCAAAAATTTCCGTATTTTCAAAAAGATCTTACAAAGTTTCGAAATTTTACGCTTTGTCTGGAATTTTTACAGTTTTTAATACTTATATAGAATCTTTAGAATTTCGAAATCATCTCAAAATGCTGGAATGTTTTCAATTTTACAGATTTTTTGAATTTTCTCAAATACTTTGGATTTTTCAGATCTTTCATAACTTGAAAATTTTTTCTAATTCTTGATTTTTATTTTTTATTTTAATGTTTTTGTTTTGTTTTTTCAATTTTATTTTCATTCTGTTCCTTTGAATTAATTTGTTATTATTATGGATGACCAGTTTTTTGAAAATCGAAAATTGTCGACAAATTAAGAAATGAAAAAATATTTTATTTGTGATTTGTTATTTGTGATGTGAACATTGGAACGTCCAGATTTTAAATCAATGACGTTTCAATTCTTGAACCCTTGATTTTTATTTTCAGACTCACAAATTCCATGAATCAGCTCAGTTCAAAAACTCACTAAAATGTTTCGAAATATATAAAAATGAAGGAATACTTCAAGATTCATATAAAATTTTCAGGAAAACCCAATAGATTATACAATTTTTTTCATACTCGAAAAATTCGTCAGTACCTCCAAAAAGAAGTATAACAATTTAAAAATGTCTAAAAGTATTCGAATATTTTTCCAAAATGTTCAAATGTATTTTTAAGATTATTCTACTACATATCTTTGAACATTTCGGTGAAACTCAAGTACTTGAAAAATCGTTAATCTCTCAGATCATTCGCGAATCGTCATAAACAAAATTCACGCTGATCAAAAAAATAGAGTTGAAAAAAGGGGAGGAAGGCAGGGGAAGGGGGTTCGACTAACTTTGCATTGAATCGCGTCGCGTCACTTTTCCGTCGTTTCCGGCGTCGCTTTTTGCGCACGAGGAAAAGTGGGTCCGCACGCCGCCCCCGGAGAGCCGAGTTTTGGGCGAAGCCCCGCGGAAACTAGGCCACGTTGACGTCAGGGGTTGGGGTGGCAGCTGTTCGCCGAACTTGGCATATACATATATATATTTACGGTCGGGGGATGATCGCGGGGGCATCTTTCGCGGGCACTTGATGCCTTTTTTCTCTCTCTCGCCCCGTTCTGCTTCTTTTATCGGGTTTGCGGGGTTGTTAAAGGACGGCCTAACCCACTTTTGCGTGCGATTCTCGAAGTATTTTAGAATTGTATTTCCTGCTGAATTGAACATTTCATGAGTTAGATTCTGATCGATTCTGATTCAACATCAGAGACTGTAGTTTGCAGTCGTGGAAAAATTTTATGGAAGTTTCTAAAAAAGCAAGTACTTGAGTGCATGCACGAATTCATGTTCTTGATTAAACATCGTTTCGGACCGCTTTCGGGGTCGTGAACAAGGTAACACGAAAAGATAACATTGTATTCGTTAACCTGCGAAACATTCCAGTTTGTCAATTTGATAAAAGTTAGAAATAATGACTGATTTTCAGGACATTGCTCGATTTCATGCATTGTTTTCTGTTTTTCCATATTTTCCGAAGTCGTTGAGTAAGGTTCTAGAGTGCTTTCGTTATTTTCGCTCATTCTTTTACGTCTGTGAATTTCCAAACTCAAAATTTCGCGAAACCAGTACATAGCGGCTGTTAAATTGATCTGTAGCATCCAGAAAAGTATGGTGAGTCCTGGTTATTATTTTTCCTATCGATTCCTCTACTCTTTCTGAAGAAAACGAGCGTTCAATCGTTATTCTAACTGACCGGGTTTCATTGCAACGTCGGATTCCGACGTCGAATGACAAACTCCGTAATAGTTTGTGAATTTTCGAAAGTTGCTTGATTTGGATAATTTTGCTTTTTTTCATATTTTCTGAGTCAATTGGGTCAATTTTTGGAGTGATTTCGTTATTTGTGCCCATTTTTTTCGTCTGAGAATTTCTTACCTCGAAAAGTCGCCGAACCAGTGTATAGCGGCTGCCAAATTGATCTCTAGCGTCCTGGGAAGTGAAGTGAGTCCTAGTTTTTATTTTTTCTGTCGATTCCTCTACTCTTTCCGAAGAAAACGAGCGTCCAATCGTTATTCTAACCGACCGGGTTGCATTGTAGCGTCGGATTCTGCGGAGGTCGGCGTCCGAATCGCTCGACGTCGAATGACAAACTCCGTAATAATTCCTAATTTTCCGAGCATTGCTCGATGTCAAGCATTTTTCTTTCGTTTTCCATATTTTCTAAGTTCGTTGAGGCAAATTTTTGAGCGATTTTCGGAGTGATTCCGTTATTTTTGCCCATTTTTTTGCGTCTGGGAATTTCCTACCTAAAATATCCAGAATCGTACGAATTCTAGAATGTCACAGAGAATTATTTGATACTTTTGCCAATTTTGTATCGATAATTCAGCATTTTCTGACTTTGAGATTGACCTTAGGAATTATAGGTATTCAAAAAATCGACCAATTTCCATTATATCTATAAATTTTAGTAAACTTTTCAAAGCTCAATTAAGTTAATCCCTCAATATTTATATCATGTCCCAAATGTTTGGAAAGTTCTTTCTTTATTCACGCTATTTCCAGTTTTCAGGGCCATTAATAAAAAAAAAAAAAAAAACTTTCGTTTGCCTGATGAAACTTTACGCCGACTGCTTATGAACTGCCTCTAAAACGTGTACATAGCTAGAAAAGAATCGAAGTCGTATAAATAGAAAAGCACTTCTGTAATGAATAGTGATATTCCTGTTAGATAAGGGCTCCGAAGATTTTCATAGTGCATGAATTATTCGCGAGACTGTTAACGCGACCTTGTTGAAACGCGGATTCCTCATCGAGGGCCATTTTTACGATCGATCTTTCGCGCCCCTCGTGAACTATATTCAAGGGATCGATCTCGTGTGTAGGGTTGTCGAATGCCCCTGGCAATGTAATTCGCGAAGACTGCATTCTTAGATTTATACGCAGATCTTTTTTTCGCAATTTAGGTTTTATTTCGACAGTGATTTTTTTCTCGGGGTGGAAGGAGAAGGAAAAGAGGGTAAAAAAACTCGAAAAGTTTCTGTATTCGTCTTGTTATTATATTCCGTTAATTTTTTTAATAAATAAACAAAAAGGGGGGAAAAAGTCGCATTAAAAATTAGATACCTGAAGGATTTTCGAGG
>JAPYZK010003835.1:0-15271 GCA_030522785.1 Platygaster equestris
TATTTTTGTGTCACGAATTTGTAACTTTTGAATCTTTGGAAAATTTGGAATTTTAGATTTTTGAAAAATGTCTAAGAATTTTTGAAGATTTGGACAATTTTGAAGTTTGAAGGTTGTAGAATTTCGATGTTTTCAAGAATGTCCAAGAAATTCAAAATCTTGGAGAATTTTGAACTTCGAGAGTCAAGTTTTAGATTTTTCAAAGTTCGGAAAGTTTGAATGTTTTTTAGGTTTAAAACCTATAGTATTTCAAAAATTTTCAAAATGTTGGATTTTTGATATGAGACGGATTTTTAAGAATATTGAAGTTCTACAGTTTTGGAACGTCTGGAATTTTGATTTTTTGAAATTTTGGAAATTTCGAAGTATTTGAAGTTTAAAAATTTCCAAGTTTTTAAGAATGTCCAAGAATTTTCAGAATTCGACAAATTTTGACGTTTGAAAGTTAAGTTTTGAAATTTTTGAAGTTCTGGAAATTTGAAACCTTCTGAAGTTTTGGAATCTAGTAGTTCCAAAAATTTTCAAAATTTTGGATTATTAAGTCAAGACGAATTTTCATGAAATTTGAAGTTCTACAGTTTAGGAAGTTCTTAATTTTTGATCTTTTGAATTTTTGGAGATTTTGAAGTATTGAAAGTTGTAACATTTCGAAGTTTTTGAGAATGTCCAAGAATTTTCGAAATTCCAAGAATTTTGAGGTTCAAAAGTTGAGTTTTAGAATTATTGATGTTCAAAACTTTCGGAAATACACATTTTCCTATAAATTCCGAAAAGACATATTTTTCAAAAATATTCGATCATTTTTTCTCCATCTCACACGTCCTTCGCTTTCATTCCGAGACCCTAATAAAAACCCGCCGCGCTCTAATTTCGTTCGGGACCATTCGATCGGTCCGCAAATCACATTTTCTCCTGGTTTTTCGCGCAAAATAAACGCCCGCGTCCGGGCCAATTTTCCAATCGTGGCCAATCGAATTCGCCGTACCCGAAATAATTGTTTTCTCCGCCGCTGAAAGGGCTTTTCGCTTTTTAAATTCGTCCAAAGACAGCCGCCGCGCTTTTGCCTTTTATTTCGGGAAGATGCGAATAATTGATCAATTTTCGTTCCTGCGGATGTCGTGTATCGACGTCGAATTCGATAACGTACAAATGGCTTTTCGAGAGTGACGTTCGCGGGTTTTCGCAAGTTTTAATCAACATTTTCTCATTTCCTCGTATATTCGTTCGCGACTCTTTGATCCCGCGACCGCGACGTCAGCGCTAGTGATGTATTGTTTTCCTCGCTTTAATTGCATTTCAACGTCTTGACAACGAGTTTTTGGCAGGCTGGGAATTGTTTTCGTTGTTTGACGGAATCGTGGCTTGGAATAAATGATCGATATCGGTTTTTTAGGCTTGAAGTGGATTTTATTTTAGGGGTTTGCTGCTTCGTTTGGATTACGAATATCGTCTGTTCATTCAAGTTTGATTTAAAAACCTGATGTGACAGATCGAAGTCGGAAACTAACGATTCAATTTTGATTTTTTTTTTTTTCAGGTCCAACGATCGAGATTGAACCTACACATTTTTCGACAACTCTTCGAAATGCAGAGAAAAAGCCGAAAATTTGGGTTGATTTTCAAGTTCGGGAATGGGTTCGTCAGTTCCGGCAAAGTAAGTTTTTGAACATTCTTTTACGTTCATTTTAGGGAAATGAGGAAAATGGAGCATCATTTGATAAGCTAATATGTGATATTTATTTTATTTCGGTAACACGTTTTATTATAATTATCTGAAATTATAATTATTCATATGTATATTGACTGCATTATTACGTATTATCATAAATACGTGATTACGTTATTATTTCGAAAATAAGAATTATTATTATGACTTGATATTAAGTAATTTCTAATAATTTTAAGTGATTATGGGGCGTTTTCCTTGTTATGTCTTCTAGGCATTTTTTTACATATGAATTTGAGAAATTTTATTTTTTTTTTCGAGTTTACAAAAATTGCAGGGAATAGTGTATAAAATTGTACAATGTCTATGAATTTTTGGTCATTTGTGAAAATTCATGACATAGATAAAAAACGTGCTCAAATTTTGAGCATTTTTTTACGTGATTTTGATGATTTTTTCTCCTTTTCTTTCGCACTTATTGTATGAAAATCTTGGATTCTCAATTTTATATAATGTTGACCGATTTTTTTAGTTATCCAAGAAAGAAGTGCATTTTAGATCAAGTTATAACCGAAATTTGTATTTTCGTATTTTCGTTATTTGTTTACCAAAGAGTCTATGATTGATCGAAAATTGATCTCAAATCATTTTAAAACTGTTTTTCGAAATTTTGCAACTTGCCAGATTTCCAGAACTTTAATAATTCTGAAAATAAGCAACATTCAAACTTCGAAATCAGTGAAAACTTCGGCATATTATAACATTCTCAACAACTTTCCAACTTCTGAACTAGAAAAGTTCCTTGAATCTACAAAACTTTGAAACTTCGTAACTCTTTAAAATGTTAATACTTAATAATTTCTCAAACTTCAAAAGTTCGAAAACCTCAAAAACTTTACAGTTTAAAAACTTCGAAATTCTTCTGAACTTCATCGATGCAAATTCGTCAGAATTTGAAAATTTGGAAACTTAGAAGTTTTTGAATTTTAAAAATCCATGCAAATTTTTCGAAACTTTTAGGCCTGAGAATGTCGGAATTCTTTGAAAATGTAAAATTTATGAAATAATAGAACGTCAAAAATAGAAAAAATTAACAACTTTCGAATTTCAAAATTTTTCACAACTTCGAAATGACATATATTCTCAATAATAATTTCCAAACTAGGGAAATTCCTTACTTCGAAACGTGAATTTCCAAAATTTCAACAGTATCAATTTTTCTGAACCTTCAAAAGTTCGGAAAATTGAAAAACTTCACTATTTCAAAAGTCTGAGATTCTTCCAAACTTTAATAATGATGAAAATTCGCCAGAACTTGAAAATTTCAAAACTTCAAAGTTTCCGGATTTTCAAAATTCATGTAAATTCTGTGAAACTCCAAAATCCTAAAATTTCCAAACCTCTAGGCCTCAAAATGTAAAAATTTTCGAAAACTTCAAAACTTTACAAATTTTCAAAACTTTCGAAACTCTAAAGTTAAACAACTTTCGAACTCGAAAATTTTTCAAAACTTCAAAATGTTCATTCTCAACAAATTTCAAACTTCTCGTACATATTGACATCAAACCTCTGAAATGGAATAATTTCTCATTTCAGTGTCAATTTTGAAAGAGGAAATGTCACTTTAAAAAGAATTCGATGATTTATTCATCCATTTAAGTTAATTTTATTTTTAAGAACGAATTATTGCATTAATTTGAATAATAGTTAATAATTAATCATTTATTGCATGAACGAACTGAAATTTTTTAGTGTTACGTAACGCCTAGGCGGGGATGGGGGGAGGGGGGGGGGGGTTTGAAGCAGCTAAAAAACCCCTTACTCAAAAAGTACCATTTTTGCGGTTATGTTAAAAATGCATTTTATCAGTCCTTCTCGAAGTTTCATAAAAAACCCCGAGACGTCTGAGACTCGCGCCTTCGTCGAAAAACTTTTCGCCGCATCGCATTTGTTTCGCGGGGGTGGAAAAAAAAGGAAGGAGAAGGGAAAAAAAAGAAAAACGTGGTGGAAGTAGCCGAAGATCGAGGGCTTCTCTTGCCTTTTAACGATAGCCATTCCGGGGCAGGATTTCGAATTCGCGAAGTACGAGGAGAAGCCGGGTAATGTGCAAACGCAGGTAACGGGGGCTGCCGCCGCCGCCGGTAATAGCACCGGAAACTACACTTATCTCAAGTTCCGGCGCTTTGAGCCGCCCCGTTCCCGCGACTTTGTTCGGCGCTTCTTTTGCTCCGCCAGGGAATGGTCATTTCTGCTCATTTCCCGCGGATTCCGATCCGCACTTCGAAGTACGTTAATCGCTCGTTGGCCATTGCCGAAGGTTTTACAGGCTCGTTATCCCGCGGAAAATTCGGGTTCCTCGTGTTTTTGGCGAGGAGGAGGGTTGGGAAGATGTATAGTTTTTGGGGGAGTGCAAGGACGTAACCAGAAATTTCGTTCGATGGGGGGGGGGGGGGGGGGGTAAGGCGCTTGCAACCCAGACAACATCAACAAATTTAAAAAGTAGAGTATTATTAGAGTATTATAAAAAAAATTAGAAAAATAAATAAAATAATAATAATAATAAATGATAAATAATTAAAAATGATAAATATTAAAAAAGGTCCAACTAAACAAGTTACTCGAAAATTTAGAAACTTGTAAAATTTTCACAATTTTGAGAACTATAAAAACGGCCTTAATTTGAGATTTTCGAACCTTTTTTTAATCTCTGAAATTTCTGAAAATTTTTGGAATTCTGAAAATTGTCAGAATACTAAAGACTTTCGAAAATCTCTGAATTATAAAAATCTTGAAATGTTCCAAATTATCAAGTTTCTCGAAATGTGAAGAATTCGTAAAATTTTCGTAATATCAAGAGTTATGAAAATATTTCAAATTTTCAGAATTTCCGAAACTTTTAAAAATCTCTGAAATGTACGAAAATTTTGAAATTCTCGAACTTTTGGAAATTCGAATAACTTCCAAAATCCTCAGAATACTGCAAACTTCAAAAATTCTCAAAATTGTTGAAAATCTTCAAATGTCCAAAATGTTCAAAACTATCAAGTTTCTCAAAGTTACAGAAATTCGTTGAATTTTCGAAATTTCAGTAATTATGGAAGTATTGTAACTTTTCAGAATTTTCCAAACTTTTACAAATCTCTGAAATCTCTGGAATTTTTAAATTCTGAAAAGTTCGAAAATGCCTAAAAGTTTGAAAATTTCCGAAATTCCCTAAACTTTGAAATTTAATTATCAAAATAATGAAACAAATGGAACATTTCAAGATATTCAATCATTTAGAAAATTTCGAAAGTATATTTTTACAATAGTTCCAAAAATTTTAGAAATTTCAGAGATTTAAAGAAATGTCGAAAATCTTTAGAATTAAGGCAGTTTCGATAATACTAAAATTTGGAAATTTTCACGAATTATCAAAATTTCGACAAACTTTCGTTTAGTTGAAACATTTTCATTATATTTTAAGATTTTCGACTATTTTGATGAATTTCAAAGTTTATAGGATTCTCACAATTTCCAAAATTTTCAGATTTTCGAAAATTTTTATAATTCCAGAGATATGAAAAAGTTTTGAACATTCTGAAAATTCACAATACGTCGATAATTATTGAAATTCCGAAAATCTTACGATACAATTTAAAGAATTCCACAAATTTTGAAAATTTCAGAAATTTGAAAGAGATCAAAAAGTTCTGAAAAGTCTGAGAATGAATGAAATTTTTATAATTCCCCAAGAAAACTTTACTTTTCAAACTTGTTGAATGAATTTTGAGTAAAAATCCTCCGAACGAAATTTCTGGTGACGTCCTTGCACCAAACCATGAAAAAACCCTTCGAATATCCATTTCATTGGTACAAAAAAGACAATCAATTCCTAACAAACATATCCGAGTTTCCCCCCCGATGGGTATTATTTACAGCCGAACTTCCGCAGCCGGAAAAATATTCAAAGCCGTAGAAAAGCGTCACATTTTACGCGTGCGATCGCAACGAAAAAAGTAGAACAGAAAGATCGGAACAAGGGAAACCTGAGGGATGGGGCTTCGGAACTTCGTCTACATATCTTTATTTAATCATGCATTCGAATGGTGATGTACACGGAAATAAAGTGAACTTTTCCCGGTTGAGTGCAAAGCTCGCGTTCAAGTTTTGCTCGCGGGACAGCCGCGAATTATGTAGATTACTTTTCATTCGAAAGACGACGGAAAAAAAGGGGGAAAAATTTTGCCCGCTTTGTACCATTGACTTCGCTTCGGCTGATTTATTGTTAATTTATTTTTCGCGGCGTCTTCGGGGACGCGGATATTGCGGGAGGGAAGAATGGGCGCCGTTCTAAATGAAGAAGGCGCTACACGTGAGTAATGTCCCGCTCGGTAATGTATATAACGAGGACAAACACGGCCACTAATCAGGATCCTGGCGCCTCCGAGATGGAATACGTAATCTTGGGGGCAAAATTGGAGATGATTCTTGGGGCAAACGGGATTCGAAAGGTTTTTTTATGATTCAGTTAATGTTTATGGATGTTTAGACATCATTTTTTTCATCTTGGGGAGAACATTTTATCCATTTATAATTATTATATGATATAATTGAAATATTCATTTATTTATATTATATGATAAAAGGTTATCACTCGTGATTGATAACCTTCTACGTTTTCGATAAATTATTGGAAACGTTATGGAAATTTCAATCGTGAGTCCACGAACGCGAAGAAATGGAATATAATTCTAGAGTCACTAGAGTCACAAGAGTCACCCGTCTACGTGACCCCAGGGATAATTCGTGGAATATTGAAATATTTATTGATCGATATTTATGTAGCTAGAGCTGAAATAGATAATCTGCTAAAGGTTGAACAGTTTTCGTACCAGTTTTATTTTTTTATTTTTTCTGAAATACCAGAATACTGCCGAAACTAATGGATATGAGAGAATTTTTTTTCTATACTCGCGATTGACGATGACATTTTATATTCTCGAGAAATTATCGGAAACGTTATGAAAATTCCAATTTTGAAAATTCCAATCGTGAGTCCAAAAACTCGGAGAAACGGAATATAATCGGGCGAATTTGAAAGTTTTCAAGCAACAAGTTTCGAAATTGTGAAGTCTTTGAACTTTTGAAGCTTAGCAAATTTTTCAAGTTCTGGTTACCCGAAGTTAGAGAAGATCATTCAATTTTTAAGTTTTTAAAATTACTGAAACTTTTAACTCACTGAAAATGTCAAAAAACGCTGTTTTTTTTTTATACTTTCGACTTCCAAAGTTCTTGAGTCTCCTCAATTTTCCCAAGGTTCCGTACAGTCGGCTTCGTTTATGCCTGGTCTTTTCAAGATCGATTGTATCGACAATAATTTTTTCATTCTGTGAGCTATCTTCACATTTAACGTAACGTACTTACGGACGTTACGGAATGTAAATAAAAAGAAGTGACGTTTTAAGACATAACCCATAGGGTTACCAGACGTCCTGGTTTTTCACTCAATATATCTGTCCTGGTGTCCTGGTTTTTACAGAAGCAAAATTTTTTCAAAGAAATTAATCTACATTATAGTTTCTATTTATTATATTCTAACTACATCAGACAGGATTTAGTACGTTTCTATTTGGTGACTTTGATCACTGATATTTTATTTCATATTTCTCATTTAATGGGAATGGCCGGAAATAATGTATAAATAATAGGAATTTCCTCGAGCTCTCTTCGAAGAATTTATGACAGAAATTCTAAGAGTTTATAATAAACTTTTAGTAATTTATCGAGATCTTCAAGAGCTATACCTTTTTTTTATTCCATTTTTAATTCGTAATTTTTTAAATTCGAGAACAAATCTATTTCAACGTAGAAACGTGGCCAAAAGGCGACGTTTTAGCGAGAGGCTACAACAAATTCTTGCATCAACTCAAAATTTTACGAATCTCCGGAAAACTTGAGTATTTTTTTGAATTTCCAAAAAATCTGTATTTTCAGAAAAGCTCTAATTTCCCAAATATTGTAATTAGTAGAAGATTTTTATAGTGTCGTGGAAAACATTAGATCTTCACATTTTGATAAAATTGAAATGCCCGATGGTTTCCGAAAATCAACAATTTCAGAAATTTTCATGGAAATTTCTCGAAAAATCTCAGTGACCCCGCGATATTTTGAAATTCCTAAAAATCTTGAATTCTATAAATTTTGTTTAAAACTCACAATTTTTGAATTCTCAAAAATCAGAATTTCAAAATTTTCGAAAAGCGATGGAGAATACATTTATCAAAAATTATATAAGTATATGAAATATCGTACTGGATAATTAAACTTCGAATTGATGAGCTTGAATTGATTTTTAGATGATTAAATCATGAAATTTTCACGTTTTAGCCTCTGGCTAAAACGTCGCCTTTTGGCGCCGTTTTTACGTTGAAATTCATTAGTTTTCTGATCGAAAAAATTGAAAATAGCATCGAAAAAGGTATAGCTCTTGATGATCTTAATAAATTACTTGATCTTTATTACAAATTATCAGAATTTCTGTAATAAATTCTTCGAAGAGAGCTCGAGAAAATGTCTATTTTCTATGCATTATTTCCGGTCATTCCCATTCAATGAAAATATGAAATAAAATATCAACGATCAAAGTCATAAAAACGAAACGTACTAAATCGTGTCCCTAGTTCAAGAATATTAAATCAAAATCATAGTGGAGATTAATTTCTTGGAGAAAAATTTGCTTTTGTGAAAACCAGGACATGTCCGTAGTTTTCGTGAGAAAACCAGGCAACCACCAGGATAGATGCATTGTGTTGAAACCAGGACGTCTGGTAACCCTATGGGTTATGTCTTTGAACGTCAATTTTTATTTACATTCCGTAACGTTCGTTAGTACGCTACGTCAAATGTGAAGAGAGCTCACAGAATGAAACTTTTCGATACAATCGATCTCGAAAAGACCAGGCATAAATGAAGCCGACTGTACATTAAAAAATACTGTTTCTAATGTTCCCAAAGTACTGTAAAAAAACGGATGAAAAATTATCCATGTAAAATTTTCAACATTGATTATTCTAAGGCGTTAAATTTTTTCAAAAAGGTAAAAGGAGCAGAGTGACGCCCAAAAATAGTTTTCCAAGGGCGCTACATAGATCTGTTTGGTTTCATTCTATATTCCCAAACTCCCGAAACACATCAATGTAGCAAATCTCTTCGAAGCGTAAATTTTATTCCCATCCAACAAAGTACTAACACGAGCTGCATTCACCTTCTTCATTCCGCGATCGTAAAACCTATAAAAGAACCCGTGATAACCCTTCCACAAACTTCATCAACTCATTTTCACGAACGGCTATCTCGCGAGCAAAAACTGTTAACTCGTTTAATGCCCCGTTATCAATAGGCGCAGCTTCCCCTCGCGCATTATACGTTTTATCGCCTGCCCCTCATTCGTTACGAGGGCCTTTGGCGCATGCATGAATATAATACAATTCGAAATTAAACTTTCGAGGCACGCCCGGCATCTGGGTAATGCAAGGGACTGCCTAAAACGCTCGAGATATTACGCATTGTCGCAATGTGCTCTCGCTGCGAAGTACATCGAGACCGTTGTATGAAGAGCGTTTCGTTTTTTTGCGGGGGGGGGGGGGGGGAAAGAGCGTTTTGATTTTTTTTTTTTTTGGTTGTTTGTTTTTTTTTTTGCGAAAATTGATGCAAAAGCGAATGATAATCATATTTATCGGTTGTTATCAATTCGAATTAGGGATAAAATGGTACCTGAAAATCACACTTTTATAGATTATTTTGAACAATAATTTTAAGCAGAGTTTCGAAACGTTGGAAAATGGTTTGATGGTAAAATTGTGAATTGAAAATTTTCCTAATTTGAGAATTTACGTAAAAACGCGAATGAATGGAAAAAATAGAATAGCTTGAGAATGTTAGAATAACTTGCTAAGAGAGAAAAAATGTCGCTAAATTTACAGTGCGATTCTTAGAATTTGAATAATTTAGAATCTTGAAAAATCCAATACATTTTTATATTAGAATTTAAATTTCGAAAATTTTAGGATTGAACAGATTCAGATTTTTGAAACTTCCCAATATTTTGTAAAATACTAGAAAATTACGGAAATATAAGGATTCGAAGTTTCATCGTAATTTTAAGAATTCCAATTTCCGAAAATTGTATTTTCGAATATTAGAATCTGAAAATCCAAAAAATTCAAGATCATTACATTATTTGAATTTTCATTGATTTATGTTTCATTCATATTATCTTCTCAGAAAAACATCAACTTTTTTATTTTTTGCTCTTTTTTCTTGCGAAAATTGATGCAAAAGCGAATAATAATCATATTTATTGGTTCTTTTGTGAATTATGATTTAATTTCATAGTATTTGTAAATCACACTTTAATAGATTATATTTAACAATAATTGCAGAGTTTCGAAACGTTGGAAAATAATTTGATCGGAAAATTGTGAATTGAAAATTTTCTAAATTTGAGAATTTACGTAAAAACGCGGATGAATGGAAAAAATATGACAGCTTGACAATTTTAAAGTAACTTGCCAAGAGAGAAAAAATTTCCCTCAATTCACGGTACGATTTTTAGAATTTAAAGAATTGAGAATCTCGATAAATCTAATTCATTTTGATATTAGAATTTGAATTTCAAAAATTTTAGGATTGAACAGATTCACATTTTGGAAAAATTTCATTTTTTGTCAAAATACACTGCTGTCTGTCTTAGAAAATTTATATCTTCGTGTTTTTCTTTTTTTTTTGAGAGGGGGGGGGGGTCTTCAGCTTCACCCCCCTGGATTCGCCACTAGATATCCTTCCTAATAGTTCAATACAAACAATCACCTTCCAATATGATAAAAGATCATTGAAAATCAGCGGAAAATCGGAAGTACCATCAAAAATATCATCAATAATTTCCAAATGAATGATTCGAGCGATCGTGTCAATACACTTGCGCATTTGCAAAGTGTGGTCTTTTCGTTCCACGCACGCGAAATACTAGCAATTGACGCCGCAAAGGCCTTTGCTCTGGGTTAATGATTGCGATTCCTGCGGATTGTGGCCGGGGCAACTGAATAATGTCGGGGTTTTCGATTCAATTTCCCGCCAGAACGCCGCTCAAACTCGCTCGCTGAAAAGTAATTACGAAATTGGGCCGCGGACTAATTTGTCACGTGTCTTGACCCCCGGCGTGAAATTTGGAACAGTGAATAACGAAAATACTGTGTTTTTACACGGTTCCAGGGAGGGACAGTGTTTGAAATCGCTGACCGAGTTAAATTAATAATGATATATGCACGGATGAAACAGTGTGGTTGCCTCAACCATATAAATGGTGAGATTTGCGCCAACCATATTCGTGGTTTGTATGTACAATCATAGATATGATTGTATCAACCATAGATATGGTTATACCAACCATAGATATGGTTGCACCAACCATAAATATGGTCGTACCAACCATATATATAGTCGTACGAACACAGATATGGTTTTTGCGAATGTTACTATTTATATGGTTGAGGCAACCATACTGTTTTCTCCGTGTGGCTATAATATATCATATGTATCTTATATCATGCACTGAATACTGAAGAAAATTAACTATCATCTTTGGAAACATTTGAAAGTTTCAGAAAGTTTTACATATCGAACGTAAGGAGTAGAAAGAAATTTAATTCACCCCCCCCCCCCCATTTTTTCTATAACAAAATAATAAACTTTATTCAAACGCCGAAAAGGAAATTTCACCCCCGTTTATTAATAGTTAACTGATTTAAAGTTCGCCGAGGCCGCATGTTTCTTCCGAACTTTCCCCTCGTTTTGTGTTTGCGCCGCTCCGGGAAAGTTGTTCGCAGCAACTTGGAATCATGGCGAATAATTATAACAAGTTACTCGACTGCCCATTAAAAGTGGATTCAAAACACCGCACATTTTAAATTAACAATCCAATTCCGAGTCATGAAAATCGCCCGAGTTTTATGTTCAGTTATGAAAGGGTGAAAATTCAGTGGGTGTAGGAATTACGTTTCTCATATTCTCCGACTTCGTTGAGTTGAATTTTCGAAGGATTTCGTTATTTTTGCTGATTTTTCTACGTCTGTGAATTTACAAACTCGAAATGTCGCTATTTTAGCGTAGAGCGTCTGTTAAATTGATCTGCAGCGCCCAGGGAAGTTGGGTGAGTCCCGCTTTTCATTTTTCCTATCGATTCCTCTACTTTTTCCGAAGAAAACGAACGTTGAATCGTTATTCTAACCGACAGGTTTCCATTGCAACGTCGAATTCGGTGAAGGTCGGAGTACGAATCGCTCGACGTCGAATGATAGAGTCCGGAATAATGACTGAATTTCCGAACATGGCTCGATTTCAGGCATTTTTCGTTGTTTTTTGTATTCTCTGAGTTCACTGAGTTGAATTTTGGAGGGATTTCGTCACTTGTGCCCATTCTTCTACGTCTGTGAATTTCACAAACTCGAAATGTCGCAATTTGAGCGTATAGCGTCTGCTAAATTGATATGTAGCGCCAGGGAAGTAGGGTGAGTCCCGCTTTTCATTTTTCCTATCGATTCCTCTACTTTTTCCGAAGAAATCGAGCGTTCAATCGTTATTCTAACCGACCGGGTTGCATTGCAACGTCGGATTCTATGGAGGTCGGCATACGAATTGCTCGACGTCGAATGACAGACTCCGAAATAGTTCCTGATTTTCTGAACATTGCTCGATTTCAGTCGAGCAATGTTGAGAGTTAACCCTGAAAGATAAGGGTTAACCCTGAAATTTGAGGGTCAACCCTCAAGTTTAGTGGTCGAAATAACCCTGAAGTTGAGCGGAATTTTCGTAAGGGTTATGACGTGTCAAATCTTCCATCAAAAATGACCTCAAAGCCATTTTGAATCATCATTTTCCTAGTTAAAGTGAAAAAAATAGAGATTACGTTAATTGGATGTAACGTAACGACGTCGTCCAACATCCTGCTAAGAAAATCGACTCGCTCCAGATATTTATGTCCCGGGGTGACACGAAATCGAGAAAAAGAAGGACGCGCGGGAAAAGCTCGGTGACAAGCCGGGGAAAGGAATTCGTACAAGTAAGCACAAATAAGCTTTCCGTCAGGGACAATTGTGACCCGCGGCTATCCATTACGAACACACGCGCGTTTCGCACACGTATTGGAAATCGTGAATCGTTTGAATTACCGGGATGTACAAGCAGTAGGAGGTTGTGGTAATTTTCAGGACTTTTTTTTATCAGGATTTTGAAATTTTTCGAATCAAAGCGACAACATCTCGAAATTCGCCAAAAATTAAAAGATGATGGTGGAAGAGCTTTCTTTATTTTTATTTCATTGAATTTGGAATTTTTTGAATAAAAATTCGAAATTTTGAAATTTGCCAGAAATTGAAAGATCGTAATAAAGAAGATTTTTTTGTTTTCATTTGATCAAATTCGAAATTTTTCGAAACAAAATTACGAAATTTTTAATGCGATGGAAATTCCAAATTCGACAAAAATTTCCAGAGATGACTAATTTGAGAAAAATTTCCGAAAATACACGATTTCTTAGAAACTCTTGAAAGTTTCGAAGTTGTACGCATTTTTTGAGATTTTTCATTTCATACAATTCTACGGAATTCGTTACTACAATTTTGAATAATTTTCTAAAATCTTTGACAAAAAATTTGTACGTTTTAAAAATTTCCTGGAATTAACGTATTATGTATTTTGAAAATTTTCATCCCCAAATACTCCGGAAAATAACCGAATCCTGTTATTAATTTCGAAAAATTCAGTTAAACTCAAGAAGTTCCACGAAAAATTTGAATATAATATAGTTCCAAATTCTCGCAAATGTGATGAAAATTTGAAAATTTCTGAGTGTGTCAAAAATACCCAAAATTCGATCGAGTTAAATATGCAAAATGACCGAAAAGAAACCGAGAAAAGATTAGGTTATCGTGAAAAACCAGGAATTTCTTAATCACGCGCAGAAAAACTTCTTTATTTTCATTCAATGGAAACTAGCATTTTTCGAATTAAAATTCCAAAATTTTAAAAATTCGGAAAAAATATCCAAAGATTTTGAATTCGACAAAAATCTCCAGAAATATATAATTCATCAAGAATTCTAAAGAATTCAAGATTTCTTGAAATCCCCTAAAAGTATTGAAGTTTCAAATTATGTTTGAAAATTTTGTATTTTCTCAAATATTCTGGAATGCATTATTAAAATTCTCAAAAATTTCTCGTGAATGCCTTAAAATTTTCACAATTCAAAAATTCCTTACAATTTCCGAATCATTAAAAAAATTTTTTAAAAATTACCAAATCCCGGTATTAATTTCGGAAAATTTACTAAAACTCACCAAGTTCTACGTCAATTCAAATATAGTTCCAAATATTCACGAATGTACTAAGAATCAAAAAATTTCCAAAAGTTCTGAAAATACCCGAAATTTCGATCGAGTTCGCAAGTATGCAAAATAACCACAAATTTACAAATGCTTGATCGATCGACAGCCTGATAAATATCAGTCACTCGTCAAACTCCAGTTTTTTGTTATTTTAATAAAGTCATCGATTGTTTAAATTGAAAAATATAGTAATATTAATCATAATGAGTCAAAATAAAAGTTTCTGGTACGTTCGACTCGCTCGAATGTCTCTAAGTGTACAGTAGAGTTAATTTAAGTTAAAGTTGAGTAAAAGTTGAAAAAAAATCAATCGAAAGTCAGTTCAGTGAAGAGTAAATCAAATTTGAATTCAAAAGAGGCAATCAAATCCGAAAATCCTCGAAATATATCACAAATTCACATAAATTTGCAATCGACTTCCTATCTAACGTTTCGCACCAATTTTTCGGGCCAGGGACAATTCAAAACCAAAATATTCCAAAGAGACAAAGACGAGGCATCAGAAAGGGTGAATCTCTCCCCATGTTCCCTGGTGACACACCTCGTGGCAAGAATGAACAAGTTAACTCTCGATGTGGAGCAATTTAAGTTCGTAACGAGCGGGAAAGACGGTCCCGCGGAAGAGGTCACGAAGAGCCGAAGGGAGACGAGGGTGGGCCGGATAAGGGGCGCAGGATTTTCCTAGTCGAGGCGAAAATGGACCCTATCGCGAGACACGAATTTTCCCGTGAATTAATTTCTCGTTGGAATCACTTATGCGGCGTTAAGTTTTAATTCGTTAAATACTTGAGGGTAACGGCGGTGCCGGGGCCATTTGCGCGGATTATAATTTCATGACTTGGGAGAACTCGAAAAAAGTGCATTAACGCGGATGGAAAATGGGAATTTTCCCGGATCACTCGGCTGCGTCTTGATGGGGTTTTAATTTTCCATGCTTTCGCGGTTCGTTTTGTCCTTTGCTGGGAGTTAGGTGAATTGTTCAGGAGACGTTTGACGTGGGCATTTTCGGGCGATGGATTTAGTTAGTGGTTTTTTGTAGGGGTGGGGTTATCTATAATTAACCTCCCCCACTTGCTGTGATAGTTGAATTTTGATTCTTGAGGTTAGCATTTATGATTGGATCAATTAATTTGGAGTTGAGATTTTTTGTTCTTCATTGTGATTCTTAGGTTTTTGGTTTTTG
>JAPYZK010003837.1:0-12147 GCA_030522785.1 Platygaster equestris
CGAGTGGAATCTCCTCTTTCGACCAATAGTCGCACACAATATTTTATTCAACAACCGCGAGAAATATGTGATTTCATGGCCCTGCTGAGAGGGGGGAAAATAACGGGTTACCTGATTGATTGACGCAACAATCGCCCTTAGAGCTTTGCTACGTACTTTAAGGTGTTAAAAACTAATTATCCCTTTCGTTGCTTTGATTTTCATCGGGATTGATTATGACTGTAATCGACTCTTTTGTAAACAACAACAAAAACATTGCAGCAATACACAGTTTTGTCATTTTGAGGTTAGGGTTGAGGTGTTTGACGTTTCGATACATGTTGAGTCACTCGTCCGCCATCTTGTTTCCATTATCTGTGCGCAAACGGTTGCTAAACTGAGCGTGAGTGAGTAAATAGCTATAGATCGTTAAGATGAGCGTGGGCGAACAGCTTATTCGCCCACTAGTGGGCGAACGAGTTCATCACTCACAGCTTATTCGCCCACTAGTGGGCGAACGAGTTCATCACTCGCATTTTTTTTTTTATTATTTTTATTTGAGATTATTCATGGGCAACTAGTTGCCATTGGAAGTTGTCTTTATATAAATCTGGCCCTGAATAAAATAATACATATGACAATCAAGTGTCATCATTGATTAATATTAATAGATGTGTTTGGCACATTTTATTCTAAGAATGCACTGTTTTATGAGTGCCGAAGGAAGCATTCGACAATGGCCATTTTCCATTGTTCCTCTGTCGGCTTTGTTGCAACGTCGGCTACAGCGCCGCGCGTTATTTCTCCTTACAAAGAGAATAAGGCGTTAGCATTTCACGTGTTCAATGACACTTCATACACGCGGGCGTGGTTGACGAATTAAAAAACTCCGCAATGACCAAGTCTCCACATGATAGCAATGTCATTGGAATTATCCTAGAACGAATTTTCAAGAATTTTGTTCTTTTCTAAGCTCTGAAACTTTCGAACATTTTGAAAAGACTTTCCCAATGTTGCTGCTCTTGCGGAAATTTTTCATTTTTCCGAGGGGCGACTTATTCTTCGATAAATGAGTCATGAGAGTCGAATCCCACATGACTCTCAATTTGGGAGTCATGATTCCCAAGTTGGAAGTCATGATTCTCAGAGATGTCAAGCTTTAAACATGTCAAAACTCGATTACCTGTGATTTTTGAAATTCTCAAAAACTTCAGAGTTCTCGGACATTTTCGAGAACTTCGAAATTCCAACATTTTTATAACTCACAAAATTTTTCGAAACTTTTGAAACTACGGTACTTAATTATTCCTCAAGACTGCACAATTCCATTCAATTCCGAAATTTCCGAAACTTTGAAAGTTCCACAATTTTGAGAATTTGAAAACTTTACAACTTCGAAACTTCGAAATCTTGAAATGTCGAAAATTTTGAAATTTTTCTGCTTAAAAACTTTAAAATACTTGGAAGTATGTGGAATTCCCAGAACTTTAAAAATGTCGAAACTTGGTAATTTCTTATCTTTGAAATTCTTCAAAACTTCCAAGTTCTTGGAAATTCTCGAAAACTTCGAAATTCCGACATTTGAATAACTTCTCAAATTTCGAAAATTCTAAACTTCATAACTTCAAAATATTCGAGCACTCCAAAACTTGCGAAATTTTCAGAACTGTAGAAATGCCAAAACTTGATAATTTTCAATCTTGAAAATTCTAAAATTTCGAGGTTTTTGAACATTCTCGATATATTCAAAATTCCAACATTTCAAAAATTTGTAACATTTCCGAAACTTCCAAAACTTCCCAGCTTTACAATTCTTCTAAAATTCAAGATTCCAAAGCTTTAAAAGTTTCAAAAATTCATTGTTTCGAAATTTCAAAGTTCTACGATTCCAAAAACTTCGAAATACTTGAAAGTATGCGGAATTTCCATAACTTCAAAAATGTCGAAGCTTGATGATTTTCCATCTTTAAAATCCTTAAAAACTTTCAAATTCTTGGAAATTCTCACAACTTAGAAATTCCGACATTCGAAAAACTTCTGAAATTTCGAAAATTCTAGGCTTTATAACTTCAAAATATTGCACTTCAAAACTTGCGAAATTTCCAAAACTGTAAACATGTCAAAACTTGACTATTTCCAATCTTGTAAATTCTAGAATCTCAAAGTTTTCTAACCCTCTCGAAAAATTCAAAACTCCAAGAGTCACGCGTCCGCCATCTTGTTTCCATTATCCGTGCGTACACGGTCGCTAAACTGAGCGTGAGTGGGTAAATAGCTATATGTCGTTAAGATGAGCGTGGGCGAATAGCTTGTTCGCCCACTAGTGGGCGAACGATTTCATCACTAGCATGCCATACGTCAACAATCAGGTAATCCATTATTTCGTCCACTCTCAGCAGGGCCACGAAATTGCATATTTCTCGCGGACGTTGAATAACGAAATAATATGTCATCCTAAAATTCTTCCCATCAACGACGGCTGATAACGATCAAGTTTTCAAGTGCCACGAGTGTCATAACACTGATGCCCATACATATTTTGACGTGCTCCCTCTTGAAAAAAACTACTCGAGATTCGTCGTCATTTCATTAACTCACTGTCCGAATTAACTCAGGTCAAAACAAGCGTGGAATTAAAATATTATAGAAGGTATTACGGAATGTCTTGCAGCCTTCTGAGCAGAGAGTTGGAAAATTTGATTGATGGCTATTTTCTTATAGACAGCCTGATGACACACTTTTCTCTTAATCCATAGGTCTTTTTTTACATACAAAAACTTGGCAAATTTTTAAATTTCTCCCCTTTATTTTTTGAGTGTCTCAGGAAATTCTTCATGATTTGAACAAATTGCAGACATTGTAATCAATCCCTGAGTATTTTTCAGCGTCTTCGGATTTTTTTGGAATTAGCGTATTTTTGTAGGGAAGCGTTATTGGAACGAGTCGCGATGATTGTAGCAAAAAAATATATACTTGGCTTTTTTGTATCTTAGACAATACGTACTTTTACTGGGAGTTTTAGAAACCTTTTTGCTCCAAAGAGTCCTTTGATTTATGAATTCCTTACCTGAAACACACAAAAAACGAACATTGATGGTTGGCATATAATAATGTATTATGTTCCAAAGGGAAAAAAGTCTTTTTGGACGAATGCGAGTTTACATTCCGAGGCGAAGCCGAGGAATATGATCGTATGAGTTTATACATGATACATATCATGTCTATACGTATCAGTCTATACATGATCTTTTAAAGAATATGCAAAACTTGAGCATTCCAAAAAATTAGTGATTTATACAAAGTTTGAAAATCTTAGAGAATTTCGAAATCTTGAAAAAATAGAAAAACTAGAAAATTATCGAAACTGCAAAGTAGTTTAAAATTTCGGGAAATTCGAAACTTTTGAAAATTTGCGAAAATTCGAAAATGTTCAACAATTTTGAGATTCTTGAAAAGGCGTTTGGATTTTTGATAGATTTTCCGGTAAAACTAAGAAAGATTGTAAAAAACCATTATCCGGTTCTTTGCATTTTTTTCGACGTTGCCAGGGTAGATCGTCGAATTTTCAGAATTTCAAAATTTGTCGATTCAAAAATTTATATACTCTCATTCTAATCTTCTGAAATTAGAAAAATCAAATTTCGAGATGTAGAACACAGTCACTAAAATTCTGAAATTCAAGAGTAAAGTCATATAATACAGAAAAAAGCTTCGATTTGATACGAATAATTATTTTTCCCCCGACATTATTAAAAATAAATGATCAGAAAGTGTATATACCCATGAAATATAAATATATTAATTGTACTCGATGGTTCAGTTCAATTTTTTGCATCGACGTTGATGATAACGAAATTTAGTGTTGATTATTTACCTAAACGAATTGCATTTTCAAGGACGTAGCCAGAAAATTCAGTCGGGAGGGGCTGAGGTGATTTTTATTTGGAATTAATTCTGCGAGTTCGAGCAGTAAAGTTTTACTAGAGAGTTATTAAAATTTCCTAAATTCTGAGAATTTTCAAAACTTTTTTAGATCTCTGAAATATCCAGAATTTTTGATATTCCTAAAATTGTCGAAATTCTCTAGACTTTTGGAATTCTCAAAGTACCCTGAACTTTGAAAATTTGCGAAATTGTTTAAAATCTTCACACATTCAAACAGTTCGAAATTATCAAGTTTCTCCAAGTTTTAGAAATTCGTGACATTTTCGGAATTTCAGTAATTATAGAAGTATTGTAGATTTTTGGAATTCTCGAAACTTTTTTAAATCTGTGGAATTTTCAAAAATTTCGAAATTCTGAAAATTTTGAGAATTCTAAAAAGTTGAAAAATTTTCAGCATCCTCTGAACTTTGAAATTTATTAAAATATATTAGTCAAAAATCTTGAGATATGTTGAGAACGTTCTAAATAAACAAAAGTTTCTCTAAATTTAAGAAACTCGTAAATTTTCGAAATTTCCAGCATTGTGTAAACTGCCCAATTCTCAAGGTTTTCGAAACTTTTTCAAATCTCTCGAATTCCAAAATTTTTGAAATTTCTGAAAATTATCGAATTACTAAAAACTTTCGAAATTCTCTAAATTATTAAAAATCTTGAAATGTTTCAAAGTATCAACTTTCTAGAAATGTAAAGAATTCATACAATTTTCGTAATTTCAAAAATTATGAGAATATTGTAAATTCCCAGAATTTTTCACAAATCTCTGAAATTTACGAAAATTTTGAAATTCTTGAAATTTTCAAAATTCCAGTACCTTCCAAAATACTGAAAATACTTCAAACTTTGAAAATTATCAAGATTGTTGAAAATTTTCAAATGTTACAAATATTACAAATCACTAAGTTTCTCGGAATGTGAAGAATTCGTTAAAATTTCGTAATTCTAAGAATTATAAAAATATTGTGGATTTTGAGAACTTATAAAACTTTTCCAAAACTTAGAAATCTTTGAAATTCTGAAAAATTTGAGAATTCTAAAAAGTTGCGAAATTTTTAGAATCCTCTAAACTGTGAAATTTATGAAAACAGTCGAAAATCATGAGATATGTTGAGAACGTTCTAAATAAACAAAAGTTTCTCGAAATTTAAGAAATTCGTAAAATTTTCAAAAATTCCAGAATTATGAAAACTGCCTTAATTCTCAAGATTTTCGAAACTTTTTCAAATCTCTGGTATTCCAAAATTTTTACCATTTCTAAAAATATCGAATTACTAAAAACTTTTGGAATTCTCTAAATTATTCAAAATCTTGAAATGTTTCAAATTATCAACTTACTCGAAATGTGAAGAATTCATAAAATTTTCGTAATTTCAAAAATTATGAAAATATCGTAAATTCCCAGAATATTCAAAACTTTTATAAATCTCTGAAATTTACAAAAATTTCAGAATTCTCGAAATTTTCAGAATTTCAATACCTTCCAAAATAGTGAAAATACTTCAAACTTTGAAAATTCTCAAGATTGCTAAAAATCTTAAAATGTTAAAAATATGCCAAATTATTAAGTTTCTCGAAACGTTCAGAATTCGTGAAATTTTCGTAATTCTAAGAATTATGAAAATATTGAGAATTTTCAGAACTTACAAAACTTTTCCAAAACTTCGAAATCTTTGAAATCTTGAAATTTCTCATACTCCTCAAAACTTCTAAAATGCTCAAAATCCTCCAAACTTCAAAAATTCCCGAAATTGTTAAAAATCTTGAAATCTAAAAAATTTTTAAAATCATCAATTTTCGCGAAAACTTCGACACTTATGAAAATCAGTATTATTCCACACTATTTTTCTCAAAATATAATTTCTTGCAATGCGCTCTATTTTGCAAATCCTCCAGAATTTCACAACCCCCCCCCCCCTGGCTACATGCTTGTGCATTTTACATTATCACACGTAATATGTATAACTCTTGGAACCCCCCACTCCCCACCCTACACCCCCTGCATATTAAATACAAAAAAAAGCAGGTCATTTCTCAGCAAAATGTAGCTCCCCATGCACGCAAAAACAATTGCGCTGACAAACGAGGACGAGTTGAAGATTACAAGTCACCCAGGTGATGAGCGCGATCAAAGTGAAGCCAAGATTATAGAAGGGTGGAAGAGGAAATCTCGGGGGGGGGGGGGGGTTAAGGGGAAACGTCGCCCGATAAACAATTAAGCCCCCACGCTGGATGATAATTTAAACGATGACTCTCGGCTTCCTCGCATTCAATTACTGAATATAACTGACGAGTGACGACGGGACTTGGGAGCGCTCGTTCGCTTCCATTCGTCGCATACTTATACACTTTGCCTCCCACCAGCCTCCCTCGACCCCAGTGCTGAAACGGGGCCCGAAGCGCGCTCATTTTGCAGCCACTCGAGGTGACGAGCGTGACTTATATCTCGCGAATTATAATCCAATTTGTGATTATCGCGCGATTTTTATCTCAAGTTCGAGTGAGGAAGAGGGAGGGGGGCAAATTCACTCGCCTTCTTTCCGAAGAACATAACGGCCGAGCCGTTATGATTTTAATGAATGGACTTCTGAGTGTTTTATGTACGGGAGGATGAATTTTCTTACTGACGAATGCGTTGAGACCGCATTTATGGAGGAGATGTGGGAATTCATATACGTATTGCTCTCTCATTCTGGAATAGTCAAAATTTGACCATTTGAATGAGTAATGTTGTTTTGGGAAATTTGGGAAATTTGAAAAAATTTTAACTTTTTCCAAGACTTTGGAAAATTTTCTAAAATTTCACAAAATTGAGGAAAATTCTAACAATTTCCAAAAATTACATACTTTACAAAATTTTCAACAATTTGTAACAATATTGGAAATTTTGGAGAATTTCGAAAATTCGAAAAAATTCGAATATTTTTAAAAATCTAACAAAATTTGAAAAATTTCAATAATTTACCTAAATTACAGAATTCACAAGAATTTTCAAGACTTCAACAATTTTGGAAATTTTGAAAATTTAAAAATATTGTAACAATCTCCAAGACTTTGAGACATTTTCTAAAATTTTACAAAATTAAGAAAAATTCTGTCAATTTCCAGAAATTACATAATTTTCAAAAACTTCAATAATTTTCAACAATATTGGAAATTGTGGAGAATCTGGAAAATTCCAAAATATTCCGAATATTTTCAAAAATCTAACGAAATTTGGAGAATATCAACAATTGAGAAAAATTACAGAATTCACAAAAATTTTCAAGACTTCAGCAATTTCGGAAATTTTGCGAATTCCCAAAAATATCGGAAGTTTGAAATTCGAAAATTTGCAAAAATTCCAATTATTTTCAAGACTTTGAACCATTTTGCAAAATTCACAAAATTGAGACAAATTCTAATAATCTCTAAAATGTAGATAATTTCAAAAAACTTCACCAATTTTCAACAATATTGGAAATATTGGAGAATTCCGAAAATTACAAAAAATTCATAATACTTTCAAAAATCTAACAAAATTTAAAAAATTTCCACATTTTACAAAAATTGCAGAAATTCCAAAAATTTTCAAAAACTTCAACAATTTTCCACAAATTTAGAAATTTCGAGAAGTTCTAAAAATTGTCAAAAATTTCGGGAATTCGCAAAAATTTCGGAAATTTGTAGAAATTTCGGAAATTTCCAAAAATTTCAAAATTACAATCTCAGGCAATAATATGCAATCTTATATAATCGCTCGTGTCTCAGTAGGGTTTCATTTTGACGATTTTTGGAGGAAATTTGTTTCATTTCGAATTTGGAATTTCTCCATTTTCGGGTACTAAAAGTCTAACGATTTTCACAAGTTTAAAATGTGCAATCATGGAGAATTTATTGTTGCAAGCTTTGAATAGGAACAAAAATAAAAAGTAAATGTTGTCTTATCTTTACATTGAGCAAGGGTTTTTTTCACCAGTTATATAAGGACACTGGCAGAATATAGATGCTATAAAAAATATCATTTCGGTTTCAAGACTTGTCATCAACAGTATATTGTGCGACTAGCGGGAAAAAGATGAGATTCCTCGAACGTGGAGATTGCCTCACGAGCGTAGCGAGTGTGGCAACACGCGAGTGAAATCTCCTCTTTCTCTTTCTTCTTGTAATTTTGCGGTTAGGGTTGGAGAATTTGACGTTTCGATACATGTCGAGTCGCTCGTCCGCCATCTTGTTTCCATCATCCGTGCATAAACGGTCGCTAAACTGAGCGTCAGTAAGTAAATAGCTATAAGTCGTTAAGATGAGCGTGGGCGAACAGCTTATTCGCCCACTAGTGGGCGAACGAGTTCATCACTCGCATGCCATACGCCAACAATCAGGTAATCCATTATTTCGTCCACTCTCAGCAGGGTCACGAAATTACATATTTCTCGCGGACGTTGAATAAAATATTATGGTATATCCTACGTAAGTATTTGGTCAATCATCGAAACATGTCCGCTTTCCATCCGAATTGCGCAACGAATCCGTAATTAAAAAGCATAATTCCCTTGATTGCACGAAACGCGACCCGCGCGACCTATGACATTACGAAGGCGCCGGGTTGATAAGATCGGTTGAAAAAAGCGCGTTAATAAATTACTCGGAACGTGACTGCCAGAAAAATTTTGACAAGTTAATAACGCGTCGAATCTCCCTCGGGGACGAATATCCACAGAATCACCGTCCGCGCGGTGGAGCATACTTATGTAGATGCAGCGCCCAAACGCCGATATATATCTCTTTGTTTTCATTCGCCGCGAGTCTCCCGATGACTTGGCACAACTCAACTTCCATTCCCCTTCTACCCCTGCCACATTTTTTTCGTACCAGAAAATGGCCCAGTATAAATAAGAGGCGAACAACAAATATTTCCTTTTACTTATAAGTACTGGATCTTTAACAGGCAGATAGGGATGGGAAAATATCATACTTGTCGTTTTCTAACTCACAGGAAAATCTATACTTATTTCCATGAGTGCGAGAAAGACAGGTATGATATTTCCCATCCCTACAGGCAGAATTTTTTACTTCTCCTTATAATCAGGGTCCACTAATCAACTTGATTATTGTTTGTCGGTACTAGTTTGAAGATTTTTCTGAAAAATCGCAAATATTAAACAGCTTAATGTATTCCAGATAGGGGAACATGGGGCAAAGTGAAGACAGGGGCAAAGCAGGAAGGTGAGGATATCTTGTCTGGGGTATGACAATATCCACTGGCAATTTTAGGAACTTCGTTTTGAGACGTTACCGAGATTTTTCATGACAATTTGTCATCATTACGTATACTATTTTTCATCAGCTTATGAGCCTGCAGCTCACATTTCGTTTTGAAAGGAATTTAAAAATTTTTTGGAGGCAGCGGGATTTTAACTTGCGACCTTTGCATCAGAAATCAGATTGTCAACTTTCTTGTCCATCAAATCTGTGTCAATTTGGATGCTTATTTTCAATTTGAGTTGAAAAATTTTCGGATCTTATAAAATCATATGTTTTCACGTTTTTTAATCGCTGAAAAACGTTAGGAACATGATTTTCTATTCCCTTGTGTAATAAAAACGTATCAAATATTTCTATAAGAGAAACTCCTTACAACAGAAAAGTTTTTTTTATGAAAATATAGAACTTTTCTCAGAAATCGCAAAGTTTTTATAAAAATAAAGGTTTTATAACAAAATTTAGAGGCTTTCGATTGTTTTTATAAAAAAACAGATGAATTGTACGAAAATTTTGACAAATTTGAAAAAAAAAATTTTTTTAATGCAACTTTCATGAAACCACTCCATAAAAATCGAAAATTTTATATAACTTTTATATAATCGACCTTATAAAAAAACACATTTTTATAAATAATTCACTAATTTTGTGAAAATTTTGCCTGTTTTTATAAAAACTACAATCACTAGGGAGCTTCGAGACTTGGAAAAATTTAAATCCACAAGTTGAGAAATTTCCATATTAATTTAAAATTGACAAAGTCCGTAGATTGCGACGCATACTCGGAAAATTTCAGAACGAAAATTCAGGGAGTCAAAAAATTAGCAATTTTTGTAAGTCGACATTTCAAAGCGTCGGAAGAAAATGTCCGACATTCGGGATTTTATCGAATTCTAGAAGATTTCTAGAGAATTTACGATTGAAATTCAAATGAAATTTCAATGTAAATACGAAAAATTAAAAAACTTTTTTTTTTGTCTTTCCAGGCGCTGCCCGATAGAGTCTACACTGCAAAACGGTGAGTACTCATCGCATCACAAATAATATATCTCTCTAAACAAGTCCCAAAAGCCTGCCCTTATCGAAATATGAAAAATCTCCATGCGGAAATTCAACCCCCCCCCCTCCTCGCCCCTCCCCCCCCTAGTGATTGTATTTTTTATAAAAACAGGCAAGATTTTTATAAAATGCGCGAATTATTTATAAAAATTCGTTTCTTTATAAGGTCGATTTCATAGAAGTTACAGAAAATTTTCGATTTTTATAAGGTGATTTTATAAAAACTTTATACAAAAAAATGTTTTTCGTGAAATATGTTGAAATTTTCGTATAGTTCATCTGTTTTTTGATGAAAACAATTTGAAGCCTCCAAATTTTCTAATAAAACCTTCATTTTTATGAAAACTTCGCGATTTGTATAAGAAATTTCATATTTTATAAAAAAACTTTCCTGATATAAAGAATTTCTCTTATAGTAATATTTGATGCGTTTTCATTACACAAGGGAATAGAGAATCATGTTCGTAACGTTTTTTAGCAATTACAAAACGTAAAAACATATGATTTTATATGTTTTTTCATATAAAATCGCAAGTTCAAATCCCGCTGCCTCCAAAAAATTTTTAAATTTCTTTCGAAACAAAATTTGAGCTAGAACCTCATAAACTGATGAAAAATGTTATTTACATCAGCAAAATGATCCAAAAAAGGTCCGAAAAATGTTTGCACATTTTAAAAAATGTTGAAAAAAACTTTTATACACCTCAGTGCAATAAACGGTCCTTTATTGGCCTGCTCGGGCCCGAAAAACTTTTTCATTGCCTTTGGTGTATAAAGTATCGTATGTTCCAAAGAACGAAAAGTTGTTTTGGACTCATACGATTATATTTCTCGGCTTCGTCTCGGAATATAAACTTGCATTCGTCCAAAAAAACTTTTTGCCCTTTGGAACATAATATACTATTATAAAAAAGTGTTTGATAAAACTTCCATAAATCCACTTCATAAAAAATGCAGATTTTATAAAACTTTCATAAAACCAACCTTATAAAAATGTGTATAAAAATTGTTTATAAGGTTTTTAAAAAAACTAGAATCACTAGGGCCCTCGCTTGAGATACATATTATATCTCGCGAAAAAGTAAAAAAACAAAACGAGTAAAATGAAGCCGACGCGAAACAAAGGAAAGTGCAGAGCCGTATTTCGCGGGTGTCAAAAGAGCGCTCGCGAATTCGGGCATAAAGCACTTCCGCCGGGGAAAAGGATTTCGCCAATCGGGGACTCTGCATGCGCGCGTGTTTGCGCTCAAATAAGAGTCGAATTGAAGCGCGTTTAAAGATCAAACGAGAAAGCAAACACGAAACAAGTGACAGGCGTCGGCGTGTCCCCGCTGTAAAAACAGCCGCCCGTCGATGGGATTACTCCCGTCGCAATCCTTTAAATTTGCGCGTCGCCGGGGGTAGGGGGCGAGCCAAGAAACGGAACCTCTGTCAAATGAACAAAAAAAAAAAGACAATACAAGAAAAATTAAGCTCTACCAATATTAACTTTGCACGGGAGGCAAATTGCTCGCGTTCGTTCGGCTTTGGTGACGAATTACTCGAGGACGTCGCGTTTTTTCTTTTTGTTTTCGCATGGGAAAAGAGGGCTTCCTCGTGGCGAAATTAGCGTTTAACCTTGCGACTTTTTACGTACAAATGATGGAAGGTTTTCGGGAGGGTTTGCCTGCAATCTCTTATGCTGGGGATATAATATGTGTTGTGTTGTTAATCAAGACGGGTTCCGTCAGATTTTCGGAGTTTGAAGATCGATTCTAATTTTTCACAATACTTTCGAAAAATACGTGATTTTGTTGAATATTATGTCATCACTATTTTGGATACTTTTTTCTTGATACTTGATACTTTTTTCTTGAAATTCTGGAAAATTTGAAAAATCTAGCACATTGCAAAAAAGTATATTTCGAAAAAAAAAAATTGAAACAATAC
>JAPYZK010003838.1:0-34814 GCA_030522785.1 Platygaster equestris
TTGCCTGTTTTTATAAAAACTACAATCACTAGGGATAAAAAAATGGAAATAAATTACACTTACTTGTTTAATTCTCTGATCAGGTATCAAAAGCACTTTTGTGTGATCCGAGCTTCCAAATAAACCACCAAAAGTTTTCTTTTTGTTAGCATCTCTCACGGAAATCATGACTCCTTTATCAACGATGACTGGAGATCCGCTGATTTCTTGCCAATTGTAGGTCCAATCGACCTGTAAAAAATTATGTCACGTTTTACGTTTTTGAAAATATGTAAAAAATAATTATCAAATACAGTTTAAAAAATTGATGATTATTTGAAAAATTTTGGAATTATTAAAAAAAATTTTTGAGAAACCAATTTTGGTACAATAAAAGACAGTACGAAATTGAAAGTAAAATAAAAATAAAAATAGCAATACTCATTTATGTGTATCTCTATCGCACGGTGTTTGAATATTTAAAAAAAAAACGAGAAACCACAAAAAAATACAATTAATTTTCAAAAAACGCACTTTCCAGCCTCCGAACAGATCGCTGCGCTCAACGTATGCGATTCTTTTATCAGTCAGCAGGAGAACATCTTTGTGTATGTTGATATGGAAAAAATACACGTCTGTATTCGAGTACTTTCCTTTCTCCAATTCCTGTAAAACCACAATCACAATCACATTAGGGTACAAAAAATGACTCAAATCACTAAAATTCATAGTTATCATCAATAAACCAACTGCATAACAATGTCGCACGGTGTACAATATTTCACGGAAAATTTTTCCGTACATTCAAAATTCTGTTATTCCCTTATTTCCTAATCTTTCTTTGAATTCAAACTCAAAAGTTCAAAATTCTATTACAAAAATTCATGAATTTCAAAGTTTATGAAATCCGAACTTTTGGAATTGAGCTCGAAACCTATACTCTTGAAACTGCAGTTTCAACTGGTCGAATTCTCGGATTTTTAAATTTTCAAATTCATGTGACAGAACTTTCGAAGGCCTTTTTTTCCTTACGTGTAAAATTTTGTGTCCTTCAGCTTCGTCGCGAACATAGGGCCTGACCAAACCATCCGGCTGGAAAAATCTTGGTGGTCTTACTCTCTTCACTTCCTCGCCCAATTCCGCAGCTCTAAAATGAAAATAAAATTTTGTAAATAAGAATTCTTTGTTTGAATTGATTATAATTTCTATTTATCAAAATCTATAACTATTTATAACATTTGAGAAATCGACAATTTTCACTACTGACGGCCAAGATTATCAACATTTCACAGATTTTTATAAATGTTACGAAAATTCTCAAAAACTGCATGAGACGAATTTAAATTAACTAGACATGATGCGCGCGATACGCGCGCCTGCATTTTACGATTATAATTTATTCGAATAATTCCTATACATGCTATTACAAACATCAATGGGTATTTCATACTTTATACATGGATTTCTGACAGTTCCTATCGATTTCTATCCATTCCCATGAATTTCCATCGATTTTCATAAATTTTCATCAATTCCCACTGATTCCTATAAATTCCCATTGATCCCTATGAATTCCCATCAATTACTATTGATTTCCATTCATTCTCGTCGATTATTCTATTCCCATCGATTCTCATCCATTTTCATAAATCCTCATGAATATTCATATTAATTTCTATTGATTTCCGTTCATTTCTACCAATTTCCATCAACTCCCATTGATCCCTATTAATCACAGTCGATTCCAATTCATTCCCATCAATTTTCATGAATTCCTACAAATTCCCATCAATTATCCCTATTGATTTCCATTCTTTCCCATAATTTCTGTATCAATTTCCATCAATTTCTATAGATTTATGACGATTCCCATCAATTTCCATCAACGCTTATGAATTTATATGAATTCCTATCAATCACTATATCGATTTTTATTTATTTTCATCGATTTATAACAATTTTCATCGATTCCCATGAACTCTTATCAATTACTATGGACATTCTTAACTATTTCCATCAATTTTTATCAATTCTCATGTATCGTTATGAATTGTAACCAATTACTATTCATTTCCATCAATTTCTATCAATTTCCATTAATTAAAATCAAATCCGGAATCAAAAATAATGATTTTAACATTTATTATCATCAACAACGATCATTTCAACTATTATTCTCAATGATCAAAATTCGAAACTCGCGCTAATCACGAGCCGTTAGAACCATCGCACTGAAGTGAGGGTATTACACGATTTCGATAGATCATCGATTATCATTCACGCGACATGCTTCAGATGTTTCATCACTTTTTCCTCTAGGGATTACCTTCTCACGGCACCAAAAGATCCACTAGCAAAATCGACGAGTCCGGCAGTAGGCCGAGTTACAAGACCAACAACGCCTTTTCCGACGCCCTTGAAAAACCCTTCAACTCCTTCTTCTTTTGCCCCTGAAAAAGGTTTCGTGACGACTCCAGTTACTCCGTCGTAAACACCCTGAAAATTTTCAAAAATTGTTGTCGGTGAAAATACAAAATAACGATAAAAAATTGACCGTTTTTATATTTTTGCGATTAATTCTATGACTCATAAAAACGTCCAAATTATGGAGTATCAACGGAGAAAATAAAAAATACCATGACTAATCCTTTTCCACTTCGAGCTAATCCTTCGTGCAAATTCGATGGCTGTTTGTTGAGCTGGTCTTGCCTTTTTCGTTGGTAGTCTTTGTCGAATGTCAGTGCTGCCAAACCTTTGCCTGCAAATTTAAAAATTTTCAAAATTAAACGTATTTCCAATTCCTATGATTCAACCCTCAAATTTTGCATAGTTCTCAAACTTTCAACATTAAAAACTCCGATTTAAAAACTAAAAAACTAAAGACTAAAAATTAAAAAACTTTAAACTCCCATTTAAAAACTCCGAACATAAAAAACTCCCATTTCGACATCCATACATTATTCTAACATTTCAAAGTCTCAATCAATTTTTTCAGAATTAAACAAATTAAAAATTTAATAAATATTTCATCATTTAATAAAACATCTCTAATAAATTCGAATTCTTCAACATAAAAATGTAAACACTTAAAAAATTTCGGATGTACTTATCTTTCATCCAGAATTTCGTTTTAAAATGTGTCAACTCTCAAACTTTCGTATAATTGAACTTTCGAAGCTAATAACGAAAAAATGAGTAAATAAACCTTACTTACCCATAGCTCCAGTGATTTTGGAAACAGCCCCAGCCATGCCACCGACAGTGTGACCCAACATACTTCTGACGCCGTAATACAACCCTTCGGCGAATTCCCCAGGTCCCTGAATCGCGCCCTGGAAGGGCTCGTAGAACAAATCTTCGATTCCCTTCATCGTGCCAACAACTAGGCCATAAGGATTTCCAATAACGTCCAGTCCAAGAACCAAAACGTAAAGTTGTTTTATCGCTTGGCCCGTGTAATGACTCGTAGCTTCGGAAATCAATTGACTGTTGGTCATGAAATTGTAGTCCCTCTCGAAATATGCCAATCTAAAGAAAACAATGAAGAAATTAATTAATTATTTTTATTCGTCGTATGATTTTTAATGAAAGTAAATGTATTATCTGTTGACTTGGGGTACTATTAATATTTTTTATACGCAAAATAGGGAATAGTTGAAAATGTTACTTGAAAACAATGTCGTTGATGTCGGTCAAAGTGACGCCAATTCCTTGTAAGAGAACATTGATCACTTGAGGAAGAGCTGACGGACCTTCGCCACTGCCGCTCATAGAAAAACTTATGTGAATCTGTGAATAAATAATATATTTTTGAATTGATATTACATTATTATATTTATTTTGAAATCGTTTTCTTCTCTTTTGGATACATTTCAAACATTTTTATGATTAAAACTCCTATAACTAAATTCTGATGTCTCACTAATTCTCATTTTTCAAAATTTTTTCGTCTCAATGTTTTCTTTATTCAATTAATCCACTTTTCTTCAAACATTTCCGGAAATGTTTTCATAATATCAAAATATTCAAAAATATGAAAAAGATCAAATTTTCCAACAAAATCGATCAAACTAAAATCTAAAATTATACGATCTTCATAAAATGTCAGAAAAATAAATCTTCGTAAAATGTCGGAAAAATATAAGAAAAATGAAGTACTGAGAAGAACAAATATTCAAAAAATAACCTTCAACGGCGAAAAATGCAGAAGATCGAAATAATTTTTCTGTTCCGCAGAAGTAATTAAAGTCACGTGGTACATCAACGGTTCGTCGACCAATTTCATGTCCGTTCGAAACAGTTCGCTCTGAAAAAATGTATTTTTACATCAATTTCAAAAAATACTAAAAAATTTTTGAATGTTCATAACTCAATAAAATAAAAAAATAAAAAAACATTCGTTTATTACCTCTTGTGTTTCGTTCACTTCGCCAGCCTCGAATAAAGCCATCAAACCGTTCATGAAAGCGATGTCAACTTTGACGTGAAATTCTTGAATGAGAACTTTGAAGTACCGAAACTGCTGAACACTGCTGTGTTCGAGTAAACGTTTGACAAGACTCATTTCTGCAAACGGCTTCATAACTGAAAATCATGTTTTAAGCATTCGTAAAGTTTTTGAAAAATAATTTCATAATTCATTTAAACTGAAATTTCGATGTTCCGTAAATATTTGACAAAAAAACAAAAATCTTCCTTTCGAAAATTCTGGAAAACTCGCACATTTTGTCATGAAATTTCCTATTTATTTGAAGCAAAGATACAAAAAAAAAAAAGGAAAATTTACCGGCGCTTTGAGCAATGCTTTTGGGCAGCGCCACTGGGGCCAAAATGACCGGAAAAACGCACTCGGAGAGCTGATTGTCGATTTGCAGTCGATTTATTTTCGCGTGTAATTGCACTTGACGACTCGTTGTCCGGTACTGGAGCCAGAGACCAGTTTGGAAAGTTCGCCGAAGATGGCGTCGATGGGGTCTCAACATTTCCATACTCAGGAAATCGACCTACAAAAATAAATTGAATCAACACACAACTAAATTTCATACTCCAGAATACCCATAAAAAATTTCAGAAGTCACACAAACTTCTAAATCTACACAATTTTCTCAATTTTTTAGAATTTCCTAATTCACTACAATTTTTCAAAACCTTACTTCCATTTTCCATTAAAAACAAAAAATTCAAGTTTCTATAGTTCATCAAAAATTTCATCATTAAACTGCCTAAAATTCTGACAAGATTTCAAAAATAAATCCCACCCACATGAACTCAAAGTTTTTGGTTAATTCTAAAATCTAGTAATTAACATGAATAAAAGTTTTTTATAGCTTTCGTGGGAAAATGAAAATTATTTTCTTATTATTTATCATCATTATAAAAATTTGAAAAATTAAAAGAATAATTATTCGAAATTTTTTTATCATCATGAAAATTATTGTACTAAAAATCAATTTTCATGACTTTCGGAGTACTATAAGTATTTGTCAAATTTACGTGATTTTTCGGAAAAACATTTGCAGAATTTTCAGAATAATGATTTTTTTCAATCATCCTTATATGGGATTTTAAAAAATTAGGTAAAGAAATTTTTTTCAACTTGCATAAATAATTGACGAGTGACAAAAAAAATTTTTTTTAATCATACATCAAAAACAAAAATGACGCAAATTTTGAAAATTAGGTAGATTCTTAAAATTTCCATATTTCCGGAAATTGTCTATTTTCGGAATTCTCGGAATTTCGACAATTTATCAATTCTGACAATAATATGATTTTTCGTAACATCATTTTTTATCACCTAGAAATTTTCCCTTTTTTGCAACTTCATATTTTTTACATACTTCGTATTTATCCAAGAAAAAAAAAAAAAACTTTTCGAACGATATCAAATTAACCACCAAATGCTAGAATATCATTAAATTTCCGAACTTCCCACCAACGAACCTCCAATTTCGCATCCAAGGTGACACGATGAATCGCGTTCTGCTCGTTGACCTTCAATTCGTTCAAATACTTCTGGTACCCTTCTTCGATGAAAGTCGTTTCCAACAAATTCAAGCCCTTCCATCGATTTCCCGAAGCTTTTCGCGCTTCCCAAATTATTCCGGAGCTCGCGATGCACATGTACAAAAGTTCCGACTTGGTCACATTGTTCACCAAGGACAAACCAACCCCGTGGATGCTCAAGTTCACGTCCTGTTCGAAGGGCTCGAGGTCGCCCGTCAATTGACAGTCCTCGGCGATTTTCAAATTTTGGGTGAACAAAAGCACGCGCTGAGTTCCATCCAAAAATGTGACGTAATAAACTTCGTCTTCGACTTCGGGTAATACGAAAGCACCGAGAACGTCCTGAAAAAAAAAAAAAAAAAAAAAAATGATAATAAACTAAACAATTTATTTTTTTTTTTAATTGTTAATAAAGTAGACAGTTTATTTTTTTTTGTAATTGCATATTTCGTTTTGGAATAGCCAAAAAATATAGAGCAAAAAATTAAAGTGGTGTAATGTATACAGACAAATCCGAGAATTTCCGAATTAAAATAAAAATTGCAAAAAGAAGATTATATAATACAATTCAGAAACTTCGAATTTAATTTCAAATTTCTATATTATTATTATTATTTTTAATATCCTCAACCGTTTTTGTTAATAACAAACTTACCTTTCGCAGATCATCTTCTATGACTCTTTTGTTATTGTCTTCCCACACAAGGATTCTTGGACCCAACGGATTTTCCCAGGTGTAAAACATCCTGTTGTACGAATGGATTGATCTGTAAACAAAATTGAAAAAAAGGAAAATTAATTTTACAATTTCATTTCCATTTAAATTATAAAAAATGTTCGTCTCATCAAAAACCTGTGACACACAATTTCTCACGACTCTCGATGTATTTTAAAAAACTATCTTTTTTAGATTCTTCAACAAGTTTCACTTCCATGAGTATCCAAATGAAAAAATGTATCTTACTGAAATGGTTCAGAAAATTCTTAATTAAAATACCTCAAAATTATCATCACGTTATATTTGAATTATCCCTAATTTGATTATTTTTCATTTTACCTGACATTCAGTGATCCTTTTTCCGAAACATCGATTTTGTAAGGCGTGTGATTGATTATCAACGCGGGCGCGTTGCCGGGATTGTACTCGGACGTTGAAATGTACACTCCCCCTTCGTTTATTTGCACGTCAACATTGATTCCTCCGTACTAAAACGAAAAAGAAGAAAAATTACAAATCTTTCCAGATTTTATACACAGTTTGAAAACTATACGAGGAAGTCGAGGGGCGATTCACTCTCCGATAAATGGGAGTCATAGGAGTCGACTCCCACATGACTCCCAATTTGGGAGTCATGATTCCCAAGTTTGGAGTCATGATTCCCAGCGATGTCAAACAAATTTTTCAAAAATTCAAAATTCCAAAGCTTTATAAGTTCCAAAACCTCATTATTTTGAAATTTCAATACGAATTTCGAAGTTTCTAGACTTAAAAACTTCAAAATACGTACAAAGTTCAAAAATTGAAAAATTCACAAACCTTGTTTCAAAACCTCGAGTTTTAACCTTCAAAAAAGTCAAAATTCAATATTTTCTAATCTTCAAAATTCTAAAACTTCTATACTCCAATATTTTCAAGACTCCTAATATTTCCGAAACGTCGAAATCCCAATTTATTATTCATAACAACATTTAATTAAGGAACCTCGCCTAAAATCTTTGTCTAAGGCCCCGCAAAACCTAGGGACGGCCCTCCCCTTGACTCCTATTATGGGAGGCAATGGGAGTCACGGGAATCATGACTCCCACTTTGACTCCCAAGTTGACTCCCAGAGTGAATTGCCCCTCGGAGGAAGTTAGTAACCTTATTGTCCAATTTCAAAAGCGTCGTATGAACGTCGGTATAAATGAACGGAGCGGTTTTTTCCGGATCTCCCGCGACCTTGGCTTTCAAGGTCTTCTGCCCGTGTTCGGAACGGGGCCAAAAGGCGCTGCATTCTCCAGGAGGCACTTTTATCACCGGATCCGCGGGTCTGTCAGCTTCCTGACATTCGATGAGAAAATCGGCATTGTTGATGATCACGTAATACGGGGTAAACGTTATTTGTTTGGTGAGAGAATTGTAAGTCAATTGGTTGTGAACTCCAATCTAAAAAAACAAGACAAAAACATTCAAATGTGAACGTCGCCTCTAAAAATCAAATTTGACGTGACTGAAGCGTTATTATTCAGTGTTCTAAAGTCAATAAATTATAAATTTCCCATGAAATTTATAACTTTCGTAAATTTCCAATGAAATTCGAAAACAATTTTTTCTCTGCCATTTTCTGAAACTGACGTATATTGAATGTTGAATTTTTTCGATATTTACATCAATTCATCGAATTATGTGAAGTATTACAAATTTTTTTAAATTGTGGGAAATTTACAATTTAATTCAAAATTTAAAATTAACTTCGTTAATTTTAAAAATTCCAGAAAATCGTCTTAGAATTTTATGGTTTTCCGTTGTTACGATGATTTTGGCACAACTTGTATTTGAATTAAAATTTATTTAAGCATAAATTTTAATTCGATGGAATTTGTGCTCGCAAAATTTTCGAGACACTATAAAAATTACACTTTCTTCATCAACAGAAAAAAAAAACATCCATAATCATTTTTTTCCAATGAAAATGCATTTCAATGCAAAACAAACCTGATAAACCATTCCATTGTACTTGCAAGCAACAACACCTTTACTGCCCGCGACGTCAATGGAAAATTTGTCGGACCATTCGCCATCACAAACTCGGATCATGGCTTTCTTCTTGCCAAAAAATGCCTTTGAGCGGAAGGAAAACAATATCGGCCCTTTAAAATCCTCAGGATGATTCAAAACGTTCAAACTCTCGTCCGCGCTCTGAAAAAACCGCCTCTTCGTAAAACTCACACTTCTACAGCAAAAAAAATTTTATTCCACGATAAAGCGATGAGTTTAAAAAACAATATCGTAAATTCCAAACCCTCCACCAAATTTGCATCTGTCACTTCGTTTAACAAGTGAATCAAGTGCGCAAAGCGAAAAATACGACTGAGTAGTTTCGGATACTCTTAAGTACATGGATACTCTCCAAAGTACTTTCTCGATACTAAAAAAGCGACACGTGATCGATTTCTTCGATATTAATCAAAACAATTTCGAACTGCCAACGCCCCAAAAATTAAAGCACAGAAAGCAAGAGCTCAAACACGTTTCTCCGCCACCACACAAAAACGTTACTCAAAAATATCCCAATTCGCTTCAAAACCAAACTAGGAATGTCATAAAAAATCGCAGTCGCAATTAGTCGAAAACCACACGTTTCGAAAAATCGACCGACATTCTGAAGTAGCACAAAAAATTCACAACAATTAGTCGATCGTTCGCGCGAGCAAGTTGAACGAAAAAAATTTTCACCAAAAGTCTGTTCTTCCTTCCACATCGACGTTGCTGACGACACGGTTGCATATTACAAACCAATTTCTGAAATACAGCCATTTTTTGCATGTGTAAATTACGAAAAACAATAAAAATTATTCATTTGAGATGCTCTATTTTTTCACTTATAATGTATCAACCATCTAGCAAAGTTTCATAAATTACGAAAATGGGGAATCTACCTTTACGGGGCTTGTACGTTCTTTTCCGCCTTTACTTGATTTCTGAAAAACAATCGATTATTGTATTTTGGCGTGCTGGAATTGCGGTAATTCAAAAACTGAAAAATCCGGATGCCCGACGAAACACAATAGAAAAATAAAAAAAAAAAAAAATTTCTGGCACACCTCAAATTCACCAGCAAACCAAAACAATCCCTTTTTCCTAAAACAAATCCGAAAAGTGAAAAACCTCAAACATTAGAAACTAGGAAAAGTCTGGAATTTCGAGGAACTCCAAGCTCGCAGAAACTGAAAAACATGCAAAAGCAGTTCGTCGAAAAATACGCGGACGAAATACAAAATGCAAAAAACAGCTCGACAATAAATTTCCGAAATCGAGAGCAACTTTTGCTTTACTCACTCTGTAACAGAGCATAAGACCCGTTTTGTTCAACATCCAAAACGGACAATACAAGGCCATGATGATCGAGCCATGTTCGAATGACGTGTGCATGCCCAAATCCATGACAGCTTTTTGGACGCTGTCGAAGGATTCGAAAGACCAAACGGAAAATTCCGGTGGATCCGCAACAATGTCTGCACGGCATGACCAATCACGGTCCAAATATTTCGGAATCTGGAAGAAAATTCAAATTATGCATTATCAAAAAAATCCAAGCCTTGTAAATCGCGATGAGAGAAAATGAGATCGAATGGTTCTCAGTTCTCTTCCATTTCGTACTCATTCTCTATTTTTCGTTCTTTGACGATAATAACCCATTTTTCGACTAGAAAAAGAATATAATAATATTTTATCAATCATCATATATCATATTTAATCATTCAAACATGTTAATTTTGCAATTAACTTGAATATTTATAATCACTGAAAGTCATAAATATTTAATTAAATCACAAAATTAGCATATTTCGATGACTGAGTATGATTCATGACAGTTAATAAAATAATTTGTCGACATTTATCAAGTCGAAAAACAATCAATTTTAGTCCAAAAACGGAAAAGAGAGAATGAGTACGAAACGGGAGAGAACTGAGAACCATTCTATCTCATTCTTTCTCACTGCTACTTACGAGGGAAGAGAAATGGAATTTCGAAAAAATGTTTGAATTCTGAAAAAATTACCTTTATCACAATGCTCGATCGCCCAGGGTCCAAAGTAGAAATCTGAATGGTCTGACTGGCCTGCAAAAGTCGCTCTTGTGCTCCTCCAGGAAGACAAATAACAATATCAATCGGCAGGAAATTTTTCAAATAAACCGACGGGTACAAATGCACATTGTAAATCGTGCTCGCCATCGTGTGCCTGCTCGAGTTTTCGAAGTAAACTTGCTCGATTTCTCCTACGGCCTAGAAAACCAAAAAAAAGATGAAAATTCATCAATAAAAAAACTTGCGAAATAATACTGAACGTGAAACAACTTTCAAAGGAAATCAATAAAAAAGCAACTCGTGATTCAAGGTACGAAAACTAAACAAACATTCTCTCCTAATGACATGTATTTTTATGAAAATGACATTTCTGGATTCGTGACTCGAATTTCAAATTCGGGAAATCCTTCCCAAATTTTCCCAGATCATTCACCCAGCACAACCAAAACCAAGAATAACAGCCTATTCTAAAAAATACATCTCCATGAAAAATGGCGTCTTCAAGTCCAAACAGTCTAAAAAAAGAAACTAATAAAACTAATGACAGCACGACATAAACCAACCAAAGAAATGAAAGAAAATTGTTGGGTGAAGTGTAAAGTACCTGAAAAGGTGCTTCGAAGTACTTGGGAGGAACTTTATTCGAGTTGGGGCGCTCGTCAAAAAATTTAAGCAACTCGAATCTTCGACAGAGAATGTTAAACAATAGACCAAGGTTGTTGTTATTACAAAGGACACTACCAATCACGATCATCGTGAAAAAAATCTATAAATAATAAAACGCCATTTGGACGAATTTCCTAAAAATCATCATTTCCTCCCTAATTCGATCATATCTAAGTTAAAAACATCGAGGAAGCGAGAAAAATCACCTGGATGTAGAGTGGTTCCATGCAACGTGATTCCTGTTTGTTTCTTGGGTCGCATTTCAGAGTTTTCGTCATGGAAATCGTTTTTTGCAGATCTTTCCACACGAAAGGTTCAATCGATACCATGTATCTGTTGAAAAATAATATTGATTATGGTATACGACAAAAATAAAAGATTACGGTGAATTTTACATTATTCGTGATTTTTCTCAACGTTTTTCAATATTTTATAAATTATTAAATTCGTAACATTCTGATTTTAAAAAGGAAAATTTTTCATAACTGTGTTCGAAATTCTTAATTATTCAATATTATTTCAGCCAATACAAACTTTTTTCTCATTAGTTAAATTTCAAAATATGAATTTTCAATTGAAAACGTTTATTTTTATCACTGGGTTGCTGATTCAAAGAATAATCCATGTTTTTCGATGTTTTTCGACGTTCCCAGTCAGTTTTTGTTTCAATTAGCAGTTAAAATGTTTTTTGCGAGAAAAAAAAATCCATTGAGCCGGTAATCGAACCCAGGAAAAATTAAAATGTTTTTTTCTCGCAAAAAACATTTCAATCGCTTATTAAAACAAAAACTGCCTGGGAACATCGAAAAACATCGGAAAACATGGATTTTTCTACGAATTTTTAGTTTACAACAATATGTAATTTTTCAACTATTAAACATTTATCTTAAAATATAGATTGTTGATTCAATTTCATTTGATGGAATTAATTTCGATAACTCATGGAAAAATTATCATGAAATGAAAAATAGGTTATTTTGGATAATTTCGCGAAAACAAAACTCACTCCTCAACGCTGAAAAACAGCCAATAAATATTTGTTGGTGTATAAACAGCGTCCAAAGGAAGATTCAAGCGTTCGTTTGGAAGAACGGTTCCAACGCATTCGACTTCGTTTCCACGTTTCGTCATGTAATAAACAGAAACTGGTTCACTGAAGTGATTGTGGACCTGTAAAAAATGGCCAAAAATCGTTTTCGTATCGATATAATAACATACTTCAGTATGTAATTATTATGTAACGGCTTAAAAAAAAATACCAATTCATCGATTAAAAACTGAAAACTTCGAAAAAATTAATATTGTGTAAAAAAATGAATATTTCACAATTGTGCACTACAGTAAAATCCTCGAGTACTTTTAAATTATTTATAAACAAACCAGTCAAAATACACATTATTTAATTTCACGATAAAATGTAATAATCAAATTTTCACCTGCAAAATACTCCTCAAAGTGACAATTGTACTTCCTTCGTCCATCACGACATCCGAAATAATTCCCCACTCTTCAGAACTTTCCTTGCGGTACTTCAAAGAGAAAAATCTCCGATCCGCCCTCAAAACAGGTATCTCCAATTTTTCTCGAATGCCCTTGAACTAAAAAAATTCGTCGTCATTTAAAAATGATCCGAGCAAACAATTTTTAGCGTAAAATTTTCTCATTACAGTGATGACAAATTTGTTGCAGTTTCTTTCCTTGACGGAATCGATTTTCAGCTGATCAAGAAGTCTCGACTCCTGTTTGTCGAGTTTCGGAGCGAGTTGGACCGAAGCTCCGGTTTCCAAAAAAACTTCGGCGTAAGATCCGGGTTCTTGATTGGCTGTTAAACCGTCATCCATGACCTTCAAACAGTGAAATAAACATTAGATTGCACGTGAAATTTTCATTTTTTCAAGAGACACTTATTTTATTCTTCGAAAAGAAGGTATTGTGCGAAAATTTCTCAAAACTCGAAATGAATGAAAAAATTTCAAAAATCACCACAAAATGACTGCGTTCCAAATCGAGTGTCATTTCCAATCCAGTTTCGTTTTTCAACACGAAAGGTGATCTTTTTTTCGATGTCGTTTTTCCATCTTTTCCCATAGCATTCGAAAATGCGTTTCCAAGCTGCTTCAAAACGTCCAAGCAAGTTTTTGTGACCGTGACTTCCAAATTTTCCTTTAAAAAGTAAAAAAAATGTTTAAATTCCACATTATTGATATGTCAATATAAAAAAAAAATGAAATAAATAACTCACAGTTGACGAAACGTCAATAGACATTTTTGTAGGTTGCTGAAATTCTTCAGGCTCATTTTCTGAAACCGGACTCAAAATGCTTTGTCGCCTCGAATTTGTAATTATGTCGTGAAACTCGATCTGTGGAAAAATGTATTTATGTATATTATACATGCTCAAACAAATCTTCTCATATTTATATCAATTTGTTACATAAGAATTGTAGATATTTTTTTCAGAATGTGAGAAACTGATTTCACTTCAATTAGTTCATAATTTTTCAACTTTATAATTTGTTCAGAATTTTTCGGTTTTTGTGTAATGTAGAATTCACTGTGGATTGTCACTCGAAATACTTGAATAATAGTAAAAATTTTATTCTTACGAAAAAAAGTGATAAAATATATTTTCTTGACAGAAATGATTTTTTTGCAAAATAGATATATATCCTAGCATGAACTTTACTTTTGTATTCAATTCCCATGGCGTAGAAACGCGAGTTCCATTTTTTATTCCCTCCATGGGTTCGATCAATGGTTCCCATAAAGCCAGTCGACTGTTGTAGTATGACATGACCACGGACATAACAGCGTCAATTGTCATCTGCAATAATTTTGACATGAAACATAAAATTCCCCAGTGATTGAATCATGAAATCAGTGAATTATTTATGAAAATTCGTTTTTTTATAAGGTCAATTTTATGAAAGTTATAGAAAATTTTCAATTTTTATAAAGTGGTTTTATACCAACTTTCTAAAAAAAATTTTTTTACAAAATTTGTCAACATTTTTATTCAATTCATCTTTTTTTTATACAAACAGTTGAAAGCCTCTAAATTTTCTTATAAAACCTTTATTTTTATATAAACTTCACGTTTTGTATAAAAAGTTTCATATTTTTATAAAAAAAACTTTCTTAATGTAAATGATTTCTCTTATAGTAATATTTGATACGTTTTTGTTACACAAGGGAATAGAAAATCATGTTCATAACGTTTTTCAGCAATTACAAAACGAAAAAACATATGATTCTATAGGATTTGAAAATGCTTTAACTCAAATTAAAAACAAGCATCCAAATTGACATAGATTCGATGGACAAGGAAGTTGACTATCGGATTTCTGATTGAAAATTTTTTAATTTCTTTCGAAACGAAATTCGAGCTAGAGTCTAATAAACCGATGAAAAATGGTATATACATTAGCAAAATGATCCAAAAAAGGTAGAAAGATTAGAAATTAGAAAAATTAGATTAGATTAGAAAAAAAGAGAAAAAAAGATAAAAAAAATTAGATTAAAAAGATTGAAGATCAGAAAAATTTTAGAATACTTTAAAAAATGTTGAAAAAAAAAATTGTAAAAAAAAAACATTTTTCAATAAAACTTTAATAAATCCACTTTATAAAAAATGCAAATTTCATAAAACTTTCATAAAACCGACCGTACAAAAATGTCCATAAAAATGTTTTCTAAGGTTATTTCATAAATTACAAAAACTTTCCAACCGCCCCTTCCCCTTCAAAATTATGAAAAAAAATCCAATTACTCCGAAAAATAAAAAAAACTCGCGACTCAAGCAGAACGAACTTTTTCGTACACTCCAAAAAAACCAAAACACTCACAGTTTTGGTACTCCAATCGCAAACATTGCTCTGAAAGCCCAAATGCAACAAAAGCATGGGCAAAGTTTTGTTCCCGACTCCGGCTTCCAAAGTCAACAAAATCGTCGGCGCCGAAACGATGGCCATTTCCGGTTTGTACTCGGCAGCATTTTCCGGTTCGAAGTAATAATCCTCGGAAATTTCCTGGCCATATTCTGTAAAATAAAACATAAACGATTTAATTGAATTATGGACGATTTTGTTTCCGTACACAATTTTTAATGCAAAATTCGTCACCTGTTTTCAGGAACCAATAATCTTTTTCTAGGAAAGGCGTGATTTTCCATAAACCTGTGTGATCCGGTTCCAGTTTCACGACTTCGTCGGTTCCGGTTTCGACTTTGGTTATGGTTTGTACGACTCGGTTCAAAATTTCGATTACTCCTAGAAATTATAAAGAATCGAGAAATTTGCTCTGAATTATTATTATTTTTTTTTAATTAAATATTTTGATTGTTTCTGACAGTTTTGAAGAATTAACAAAAATTTTTTCATCGAATAGTTTGAAAGTTATGAAAAAGTAGTCAAAAAGTTTATAGAAACTTATCAAGTGTAAAAATAACGAAAAATTCTTCATCTGCATAAAATCATTTAATATTTTTATTTATTATACTGAAAATAGGATTTTTTAGTTTTTTAAGCGTACCTGGAGAAACCGAAACGTGAATGGCAGTGCAAGAAATATCAACGTTCAAGCCTTTGTTTTCCGGAGTCGAGCCAACTAAGGACACTGTGCATGGTTTTAAAACCTGCAGAAGTAAATAAAAAATTTATAAATAAATAAAAGAGTACTCTGAAAATCATATTTGAAATATTTAAAACCACACACTTGATAAATGGCAACTAAAAAATGAATAAAAATTTAAAAATTCAAAAATTTTCAATAAAAAAATTATAAATAAATAAAAGAGTACTCTGAACATCCTATTTGAAATATTTAAAATCACGTACTTGATAAATGGAATCAGCTCTTTTCGCCGGATTGTAAATTCCAGTGGACAACGACAAATCATTGATAGCGCCGTTGATTACTTGATGTTCCCCCAGTAATCGTACTTTCATTTTCAGTTCCGTCTGCAAAATTTCAATTTTCATCAATATTTTTGAAGTCTGACAATAATCACTGATAAATAAATCATTTTAACCAAACAAAACTAAAATCCAAAAATTTTCATACCCTAACAATCTAAATTTTGTACTCCCAAGAAAAATTCGGAAAATACTAAAAATTCACCTTCCATGGGTCACAAAAAACTCGTCAACTTCGACTCACATTAAGTACAATGCAGTTGGAATTGACATCATCCATATCTTCCAAAAGAATGATGTCTGGTTTCTCAACATGGAGATTAATCGTCATCGTCGCCGTGTTCGAAGCCGCCGGTTGAGGTTTCCTCTTAACCACAGCATCGCTATGAATTTTCTGCTGCGTTTGTTGATTCGGTGTCGTCGAATCAATCGTGAAAAAGTCCTTGATTTTCATCAAATAATCCAGGGACACGATAATGCTGAACGAAAAAACTCGAACATCGACTGAAAAAAAGTTTCCACCAACATTCACAAAATTCCGTAAATCTGCACGAATTGGTATATTTTTACAATCGTAAAATTGCTTCAGTGGCGAACGCAGAGAGGGGTTTCGGGGGTTGAAACCCCTCCCGAAATTTAAAGAAGATTGATTGTTTTTGTAAGTAAAATGATTAGAAATTGAAAGTGGAAAAATGTGTGCTTTGGAATCTTTGTATTATTAAAATTTCCAAATTCTCGAAACTTCCAAAATTTCTGTACATTTTCGGATTTTTTGGAATACTCAAACCTTTGAATGTATAAGAAATGTTGGAAATTTCTGAAATGTTAGAAATACTCTGACTTTTCAGAAATTTTATAATTTTTGACATATTTGGACTTTGAAAAATTTTACGAATTCAAAATTTGTATTTATTTATCAAAAATATATATTTATTTACAATATTTCAAGCTTTAAAATTTTCGTAAAACTATAGATGAATTTAGAAATTTAGGTACTTCAAAATGACAATTTCGACATCAAAAATTGTGAAATGTTTGAAAATTCGGACTTTACAAATTTTTTATAATTTTCGAATGTTTAAGCAATTCGAAAAAATTGACAGTTTTACAAATTAAGAAAATAACGATAGTCTGGAAAAATAAGCAAACTTTTGTAACTCCAAAAAACTTGCGAATATGTCAAAAATTGAGAATTCAGAAATTCCAACCATTTCAGTAATTTCAAAAATTACAATAATTTCGAAATTTTCGAAAATTCTAAAAACTTTCTAATTCCTTAAAGAATCTGATAAACCTAAAAAACTAAAGCATTCTGAAAATTTTGAGAATTCATAAAATTTTTCAGTCCAAATATGTCAAAAATTATACAATTTTCAAAAATTCAGAGTATTTCTCACATTTTTGAAATTTCAAACATTTCTTACACATTCAAAGGTTTGAGTATTCCAAAAAAATCCGAAAATGTACAGAAATTTCGGAAATTTCAAGAATTTGGAAACTCCAAAAATTACGAGAACACTACACATTTCAGAAATTTTGCAAATTACGAAAAATTTAAAAATATTAAAAACCGCAGAGATTACAAAGTTCAAAAATTCCAGGAATTTCGAAAATTAGGGAACATTTTTTTCAAAAACCCCTCCCGAAAATTTTTTTTGCGTCCGCTCCTGGCTAGTTTAGAGGACTTATTTTTTTTTACCAAACATATCGTTCGGATCTTTTCGAACGGTCACGTCGAACATGCTTCGAACGGGTTTCGAGCTGTTTGTATTTTCAAGATCCACATTTTTTGGAAACTCCGTTGTTCTTTCCATGATTCTGACGAGAGAAGCTTTTCGACTTTGGCGAGCATCGTCCAAAGTGCAATTCATCAGAAGAACTGAAGTCACCAATAAACCGTCGGCGTGCATTCGTCCTTTCACAGCAAAGTGCGACAAACCGAATTTGGCGAGTCCATTTGCAGGACTGTGAACAGGGGAATTTTGCAGCTGGAGCTGGAAATCGAAATTTATAATAATTGAAAACATCCGATTGGAGGTAGTTTTCATTTAAAATTATTTAAATTGAATTTAAATAATTTTAAAAATTTATTAAGTATAAATTAATTAAATTGAATTTTTTAATTAAAATTAAATTTTTTTTAACTTGAATTAATTAAACTAAAAAAATTTTTTTTATCATTTTGAAGAAGTTTCTAAGTGGGTGTTTGACATTTTTCAGAATTCTACATTTTTATCAATTCTAGAAATTTCTCAATTTGTCTCATTTCTCAATCAAAAAAATGACAAGTGAGATTTGGTGAATTCGAAATGTTTGAAAATGGTACAATTTGCCTAATATTTATAAAATTTCAAAATCTGCAGTTTTCCGATTTCAAAAATCCATTGATAGAAAAATAATAAAAAATTACTCAAAATGAAGGAGATGGAAAAACGGAAGCACGAGAAGAAGTACGAAAAAAATTCGAAACATACAACCAACACAAAAAGATTAAAAAATTAAAAATCTACAACAAAAACAAATATTGCAAAATAGTGTACACATATTCTTACCATTTTAGAACCTCCAGTAAAAAGCTCGATCACAAGACTGTCCATAAGAAACTCAAATTTCACAGTAGTTTGCGTCTGACGTGACTCCTGGTAAAATTCAAGGTCGTGTTTTTTCACCACTTCGACATTCGATCTACCTGCAATTATTATTACATTTACATTAAAAATATGAACAAATGGTATATGCACGAAAAAATTGAAAATATTTTTTTCTAATATTAATAACCCTAGTGATTGTAGTTTTTATAAAAACAAGCAAAATTCTTATAAAATCAGTGAATTATTCATAAAAATTCGTTTTTTTATAAGGTCGATTTTGTAAAAGTTATATAAAATTTTCAATTTTTATAAAGTGGTTTTATAAAAACTTTATAAAAAAATTTTTTTCCATAAAATCTGTCAACATTTTCATACGATTCATCTGTTTTTTTATAAAAACAATTGAAAGCCTCCAAATTTTCTTAGAAAACCTTCATTTTTATAGAAACTTCGCGATGTTTATAAAAAGTTTCATATTTTTATAAAAAAAACTTCCCTGATATAAGGAATTTCTCTTATAGTAATATTTGATACGTTTTTATTACACAAAGGAATAGAAAATCATGTTCATAACGTTTTTTAGCAATTATAAAACGTAAAAACATATGATTCTATAGGATTTGAAAATTCTTCAACTTAAATTAAAAATAAGAATCCAAACTGACATAGATTTGACGGACAAGAAAGTTGACTATCGGACTTCTGATGCAAAGATCGCAAGTTCAAATCCCACTGCCTCCAAAAAATTTTTAAATTCCTTTCGAAACGAACATCTGAGCTCGAGCCTCATAAACTGATGAAAAATAGTATATACATTAGCAAAATGATCCAAAAAAGGTTAACATTTTTTGCATATTTTTAAAAATGTTAAAAAAACATTTTTATGAAAAAAAATTTTTTTCATCAAACTTTTATGAAACCACTTTATAAAAAATGCAAATTGTATGAAACTTTTATAACATTTTTTACAAGGTTTTTATAAAAAATAGTAACACTAGGGAAGTATCAAAAATAACCCGTGCTTGTTCTTCGAGGATCACTCGCGGTCTTTTTTTCTGTTTTCACCGCAGACGGCGCCGTTTGCGTCTCATCGAAAGCTTCGATGAGATTTTCGCTCAGAACTTTCATGGTCGTGGCATAATCTTCGTGACTCAACAGCAAATTGATTTCTTTGAGTCTCCCTGACATTTCGATGTCCGGAATTTCCGTGTACCAACTCGTGGACAAATTTCGTTTGAGTTGCAAAGTGAAACTCACAGGTTGCAAAAGCAGAACTTCGTTTTCGGGTTTCAAAGTGGAAACGTCAAGTTTTGTCCTGTAAATAAAATAAAAAAACACAAAATCGAATTAAATCGTTAATTTCTCCATTTTCGCATTTTTTCGTTCCAACTGAAATTTCTGTTGCTCATTTTGTGTTTTTGAAGCTTATGTAATTTGGCGAGAGAAATGTAAAAGAGAAATAATAAGTTTCTCGTCGGAATTTTTACAAGATTACAAAATTTGTTCATAAAATCTACGTTTTGGGACTTGAGTTTTATTTTTATCGTTAATACCTGGATAATTTCAAATTTTGCAATTCCACCATCATTTCATCGACGACAGGACAATTTCCAACGTCGTTTGTGAAATCCAATTTTCTCAAAACGTTGCAAATTGTGAGGTTGCCCATGTCGAGCATCAACCCGTGTTCACTTTGCGAGTTCATTGGGACGTAAATCACGGGAGCCTATGAAAGAAATTATTATCAATAAAATATATGCGTAATATTGGTATACATAAATAAATTACATACCTATTGTGAAAAATCGTTAAAAGAAACAATGGTTCGTAAATATTTGTTTTTAAAAGTTTAAAAGTTTAGCATTATCAAATAGAAAATTTAAAATTAGAATGTGAATCTCCATACAAAAAAAATTAGACACTGCCCTAGTGATTTTAGTTTTTATAAAAAGAGACAAAATTTTTATAAAATCAGTGAATTATTTATAGAAATTCGTTTTTTTATAAGGTCGATTTTCTAAAAGTTTTATGAAATTTTCGATTTTTATGAAGTGGTTTTATAAAAACTTCATAAAAAAATTTTTTTATAAAATCTGTCATAATTTTCATACAATTCATCTGTTTTTTTATAAAAGCAATTGAAAGCCTCTAAATTTTCCTACGAAACCTTTCTTTTATAGAAACTTCGCGATTTTTATAAAAAGTGTCATATTTTTATAAAAAAAATTTTCGTGATATAAGGAACTTCTCTTATCGCAATATTTGATACGTTTTTATTACACAAAGGAATAGAAAATCATGTTCGTAACGTTTTTTAGCAATCATAAAACGTAAAAACATAGGATTTTATAGGATTTAAAAATTCTTCAACTCAAATTGAGAATAAGCATCCAAATTGACGTAGATTTGATCGACAAGCAAATTTACAATCGGATTTCTGATGCAAAGGTCGCAAGTTCAAATCACGCTGCCTCCAAAACATTTTTAAATTTCTTTCGACACGAAATTTGAGCTAGAGCCTCATAAACTGATGAAAAATACACATTAGCAAAATGATCCAAAAAAGGTCAGAAAAATTGTTGCATATTTTTAATAATGTTGAAAAAAAATTTTATAAAAATTTAATAACATTAATAATTAATAATAATATTAATAATATATTAAAGTATAAAAATATAAAGTTATAAGAAATATAAATTATAAATATAAATTATAAAAGTTATATAATATATTAATAATATTAATAATTAATAAATTTAATTAAAATTTGAAAAAAATTTTATATAATTTTATAAAACTTTCATAAAACCGACCTTATAAAAATTCTTCTAACAATTTTTTATAAGGTTTTTATAAAAACCAGAATCACTCAGGTGAAAATACAGACCTTAATATTAACGGACAATTCAATTCTCGTTGCTCGTTCATGAACATCTTTAATGTTCGTTCTCGCAGCTTCAGCGGCTGCGGCCGAGGCTTCAGCAATAGCTTGTTGCGCTGCTTGGAAATTGTTCAAAAAATTCTGCAAAATAAAAAAATTTGTCAATTAACCGGTAACGTCTCAAAAATCATCATTAATAACAAAAAATTCATTCACCATCAAGCCAGTGACAAAAGCGTTCAAAAAAACAACGCGATGACAGCCCATGTTGATTTTGATTGACATGTTGTTTTTGTCCGTTTCCGAAGGTTCCAAATTGAACATGATCGCGTAAATTTGGAGTGATTCTGAACCTTCCACGGAAATTATCTATAAAATAGTTATAATTAACATAATGATTGATTGACATTATAATTAACATAATGATTTTAAGAAAAATCCATGTTTTTCGATATTTCCAGTCAGTTTTGTTCTTAATTGACAATTAAAATGGTTTTTCCGAGAAAAAAAAATCTATCGAGCCGGGAATCGAACCCAGGACCTCCCAATTTCATGTCGGGTGGTCCTGGGTTCGATTCTCGGCTCGGTGGATTTTTTTTTCTCGCAAAAACCATTTTAATTGTCAATTAAGAACAAAACTGACTAGAAATATCGAAAAACATGGGTGATAAAGAAACGTTTTCTATAATAAATTAAGTTTAATAGAATTTTTCAGATACGAATGAAAAATTATACGAGTGGTGCAAAAAGAACGTACATTTTTGTACAGCGTTTTTTCGTACAGATCTTTGACATTGACGGATGAAAGATTGACGTTTGCTTCGGAATGAGAAGCTTTCATCAGAAAACCAGCGGTGATTCCTTCGATGAAAAATGCGCTTATGTCTCGCGCATCGCTTGTGACTTTTAGTCCGATTATGCCGATTTTGGCTTTGACCTTGAAATCTATCACCTCGGCGTAGACTTTTTTGCGTCCTGGAAAAGAAAAAGTTTTTTAGGACAGTAAATGAATATAAATTCGAATTTTCAAGAAATTTTAATTTCTTTTATGTTTTCAAATTACCGATCGTTTTTTAATTAAAAACTTCTTGAAATGTTCTACTGATCTAATTTGAATTTTTCAACTTTTTAATGTTAATGTTGAAATTTCGAAACATTTCACATTTTTTCGTTTTTTCGTAGTATAAATCAAGTTCCACATAAGTGTGGCATTTTTTCATCCCATCTTGAATGAATTACGTCTCGATCTTGAATTCTAACTACGATTTAAAAATTATGAAAGTTTACACGGATGGAAAATCAAAGCACCAAATAAATAATCACGAAATGTCCTAAAAAAATCCAATCCCACATTAACATCGATTAATGTCTCCCTGACTGAAAATTTTATTCAATTTGAAAAGTCGATAAAATCTGAAAATGTGTCCAATTTCGTCCAAAATGGTTGACTTTTTTTCTCTTTCTGAAGACATCTCACACGAACACCGAAAAATGTTCTCACTTGTAGGCGTGACGATTTTGGCCTTTTTCTGTACTTGATCTTTGAACGAAAGTAAAGAAGAATCTTCGTGAATAGTCGCTAAATGCCCAGCTCGAACACTTTTTTTTTCTTGTTTTGCATCATTTTGCGACGTTGCAGCGCTTATTTTATCCTAAAAAATTTTAAAAATTAGAATTCTGAATTTTAATGTTCATTTACACAAAATTTGCAGTCATCGTAATCGTTATTTTTTTGCATATTCCAGTTTCCTCAATTTCGATAATTTCAGCGTCGAAAAACAGCAGTGTTGCCAGGTGGTCAACGCCCCCCCCCCCCCCCCCCCCCCCACACCCACCCCCCCCCCCCTTAAAAATTTTTTTTAATGTTGGGTACTATATTTCGATATCTTTACACTGATACTTTAGTGTCAGTGTAAAGTTTTTACACTTACTTCAGTTTAAAAAATGGTGAGGAATCCTTTGATATTTTCGAAAATTCAGGAAATATCCGAAAAATTGTGAAATTTCGTTGAATTTGGAAAATTTTCGAAAAATCATAGAATGTTTCAGAAATTTTGACTAATTCAGATAAATTTGGAAACTTACCGTGGCTAATTTGCGAAAATATTAAATTTTCTGTAAATTTTCCAAACTCCGAGAATTCGGAGAGTTTCCAGAAATTTAATAAAATTTTTTATATTTTCAAAAATTCGAAAAATTGTTAGAATTTTCAAAATTTTCGAAAACTTCCAAAATCGTTGAAAATTTCCGTAAAGCGCAGCTGCGATCGAATCAGATCGAGTGAACAAAAATTTTTCTTTAACTCCCTCCAATTTTTAGGGAAAAAAACTCGAATTGCGGTTTGAAATATCAACCCCCTAAATTTGCTCCCGAAAAAACTGTTCCCCCTAAAACTGTAGTCCCCATGGAATTCCCCCTAACAGCCCGAAAAAACTCTAAATTTAGGGGGGAAACCCCTAAACTGGCAACACTGAAAAAAAGAAACTTACACTCAATATATACAATTTCAATATCAATAAATCTTCGATTCAGTACATAATAAACAATACAAAATACACAAATAAACAATCACAAAATTCCACTCACTTGAACAGTCGTAATGAATTTCAGAACGTTGATCAAAGCTTCCTGATGAAGCAAAACATCCAACGTCGTAAACTCTAAATTCAGCAATTTGACGACTGAACCGTGAGTCGTTGTGAAATTTGGCGAGCGTTTGTTAACCTGAAAAATACAATATGATAATAAAATATCACAGTGATGAAATATCAAAGTTCATTATATTATATTCAAGTAATTCTACACTGCTAATTTTTTTCAACTATTACTTCAAATTCAGTGACTGTTTCATTTCAAAATTATGAAAATTCACAAAAATCGTTTTTTAATGTTTGACACGCTTACATTTACGTATTTAATCACGATGAGATATTCCTCGCTGCCGGAAGTCATCGGCGTATTGATCATGTAAATTTCCCCTGGTTCGTGGTACTGTTTCACCTGAACTCCTCCGAGTCGAAGCATGATTTCCTGATCGAACGTTTTTTGCAACATTTCGGCTTCGAGTTTCAAAACTTCGACCCTCACAAAAGGCAAAATGGCGTTGTCATCCGTTTGTTTCGACACGGTCAAAGTGAACTCTGATAACAGGAAAAATAATTATTGTTGCTGGAAAAAATTACACTTGAAAACTGTTTTTTCAATAAGGTGATGTTGTTATAGAACATGATAAATGGTCGTCAGATTTTTTAGTGTTGCATTTCTGAAATTTTTCAGTTTGTGGGGAACTTGAAGAACATTTTTCATTCTAATTATTGTATACCTTTCATCACGAATTTGGCCTCCAAATCTGTGGTTTGTTGTACAGGTTTATCTTCGGATTCCTCTTTTTTATTGGTTCCTGTATTCACGTCTTTGAACAACGATAATTGAGACAAGGATTTGGACTGTAAAAAGAGGTAGAAAAATTGATGAGCTAACAAAATGAATAAATTTTTAGTTAGACATGTTTAACGAAAGAATCGCAAGAATTGCAATATCAAGAAAATGTTAATATGGAACTCTCAAAGATTTTAGTTAAAAAAATACATTGTTTTAAAATTTACGAATTCGAATTTGTTGATTTCTGTAATTTGATAATTTTGTGTTTCTCAAAGATTTAAAAATATGTGAGACAGAAGTGATATAATTAATAAGATATAAATTTGTTTAATTTCAGTGATACTGAATATTTATCAAATTCTATAAATCCCAAGAATGCTCGAACTTATGAATTTCTAAAAATTTTCTTGATTTCACAACATTCACAAATTTTCAGAATTCCTTAATTTCGAAAGTACCAGAGAAGTTCGTTGAAGATCTGCTTCCTGGGGTTCTTCTTGAGGAAATGGTATGCTCTGAACAATTGCGAGTGCTTCCAACAAACGATTTTCTGTAACAAATCATTTTATACGTTAACACCCATAAATCATAAATAACAAAGAAAATTGAATAAACAATTAACTAATCTACTGACGAATACTCACTCAAAAATACAAATTGGTAACAGTTTTTTACTAATTCTTCGAAACATGAAAATGAAAATATTTACTTTTCGTACAAGTAGACTAATCAATTTCAAATTCCAAAAGTTATGAACTTTTTGTGTAATAACATATAAGTATAAATTGTACAATGGTGACAAGGGCGGATCCAGAAAAATATTTTTTAAAATATAATATTTAAAAAATATTATATTTAAAAATATTAAATATTATTTTCAAAATCGTTATGTACATCATATTGATGTTTTCAATATTTATTGAATGAGTTATCAGCATCTATGAGCTAAATAAAATGTCATTGTTTAATTTTTCTACGGATCTTCAATTAACACTACCGAATCAGTTACAGTGAAATCTGGATCAAGTAGAGTTCACTGAAACAAAATTTAGAAACATTAAGTTACCTACTTCAAATTTCAACATCGAACTTAAAACTTCAAATTTGAACATAGAACTTTCAATTTCGAAATTGAACATCGAACTTGAAACTCGAAATTTCAGCTTGAAGCTCGAAACTTTAAATTTTAACAAGGGATCGAAACACAAATTTTCAACTCGAATTTTGAATTTTAAACTTCAAACCCTTCAAATTTTGACTCTGAAATTTGAATATATAGACCTCGATCATCTTATTTCAACTGTGAACTCCAAACGTTGAATTTGAAGTTGAAACTTTTACTTTGAGCTTTAACCTTCCATTCGTCACTATGGATCTCTAATTTGAACCTTAAACTTCAAATTTTAACTTTAAACTTCAAGTATAAACTTTAAACTTCATATTTCAACATTAACTTTGGACTCGGAACTTCAAAACTGAATTCTGAATTTGAACTTTCAAATTCAAACTTCAAACTTCAAACTTCACATTTTAATTCGAAACTCCAAACTTTGAATTCAAACTGTAAACTCCGAACCTAAAAATCCTACATTGAATTTGGACTCCAATCTTGAAATTTAAATTTTTTAATTTGAATTCAAACCTTAAACATCAAATGATAGAACTTCAAACACTAAACTTTGACTTCGAACTGCGAAATTTTATTCTCAACTCCAGATTCCTAATTTTAACTTCAAATTTTAAATCCAAACTGCAAACTTTGAGTATAAACTCCACATTTGAACTCGAACTTCCAAATATGAACTCCAAATTCGAATCTTAACCTCCAAACTTTACACTTGAATTTGAAACTTTAAACTTTAAATTTAAACTGTATACTTCCAATACGAACTCAAAATATCAACCGTGAACGTGTTGAACTTCATATTTTGAATTCGAACTTCGAACTTAGAATGTTGAGTTCTAAATAATATTAAAAACTCTGAATTCCCAATTCAAACTCCGAATTTGAACTGTCAACTCCAAATTACGACATCAATTCCAAATTTGGAACTCCTAACTTCAAATTCAAACCTCAAACTTCAAATTCGTACTTTGTATTCCGAATTTCGAACCTTGGTTTTAAAGTTCCTGCTACTATTCTGAACCACAAATTTCCAATCATCAGAACTTCAAAATTAAAGTGTGAACTCCACTGAACTTTCAGGGGGGGGGGGGGTTGACCCCCCCCCCCCACACCGAATGGTGAACAAGGAAATAAACTCAACAATTACCAGTAATATCAATGACAACTGAAGGCAATTGACCAATGAATCTCATTTTTGGCAAAAATGGATCATCCATGATCAAACATTTGTGAAACTGCAGTTCCAAAAGTGTCGGTTGAACGATTTTCATCGGACTGACTGTGTCTGTCAAAGCATTTCGCCAGTCCTCGCCTTTCATTACGATCAAAGCCTGAAAAAAGAGATCATAATTCAAAAAATCAAAAATTTTCAATTGAAATTAATTTATTTCAACTTAAAACAACATTCTGTTCTACACTCCAAAATATCATAGTAAATTTGCTAATTAAAATACGTAATAAATGGATAAAAAGAATTGAAAAAAATACGCAGACAAATAAATCACCTGAAAATTCAAGATTTCCAAAATGAACCTGTCGTAACTGTACTGTCGCAGATGTGCCAAAATATCTTCCTCGCTCTTTCCCATGCTGACCAACTGTTTGACCGTAACTTTCGACTGATCGTCTTTCGGTTTCTCCATCGAAAATATTTTCAGACTCCCAAGATTAATGACGAAAAGCGATTCGGTGCCGTTGTAGAATCCACCGTAAGGCACGATTAACTGCGAGGCCTGAAGATGAACTTGGATATCCAAAACAGCGTGTTTTTGGATGGCGTATTCAAGGCCAAGAGCTGTTTTTTCTTTGAGGCCCACGAGTTGATTGGCAGCCACTGCTTGAAGCCTACAAATTTTTACGTAATTTAAAATCAACATCAAATTCATTGTAGGAGTGAATTCTACAAAATTATCTAATAATCATTATCAAGATACAAATTAATAATTAATCAAAATAATTGTGGATTCCACTCCGCACATAACTACCACGAAATAAAAGTTTAAATAAAAAAATAATAATAATAGTAAAATAATAAATAATAATATAATATAAAATTCGTGATAATGTCAATCTCTTGTTAGACAAATGTAACTTCAAAACTTAAAATGAAATGTTTTCTGCGAGTTTTTCATCAATCCGAAGTAGCTCAGTTGGTTACAGCACCCGACATGAAATTTGGAGGTCCTGGGTTCGATTCCCGGTTCAGTGAATTTTGTTCTCGCAAAAACCATTTTAATTGTCAATTAAGAACAACAAAACTGACTGGGAATATCGAAAAACATGGATTTTTCTTTGTAAAAAAAAAAATCTCACTGATTCAACGTTTCCGGGTTCTGAACTTTGAACAAATCGATCAACTCGATGATCGTTTGCGCGTCATAAACCACGTGCACGGATCTTCCTTTCACGATGATTCGATCGCCGCACAATTTGTCCAGTGGATTTTTCTCGTAAGAAACATCGAGAAGTTCATTGTTCGTTTTTTCGTCTTGTTCCGAATTGAACAAGGAAGGGATTTTTTCCCCTTGTTTCACTCCAAGGAGTTTCAAATCGCCAATTGAAACAGTGACTCTGAAAAAAGTGGAAATGAATGATCATTTGCATCAACCAATCCATCCAAAATGTATAAAATGTATTTCAGTATTCGTGTTGTAGAACCGAAAACAGCACTTTTAAACCTTAGATTCTTTGTTTTTTGAGGTTTGTAGAAGTCTTATAAAATACAGGTCGCATAAAAAAAAAATGTTTCGCATACAATACTGCATTGGCGGACGGTCGCGATTTGAATCCAGCGTTGACACCATTGAACTGGAGGTCTAGGACTTGAGGATGTTGTTTTTCGGTGTTCAGAAGTACAATCTGAAGACCGTGGAGGTAAAATCTGACGTCTATTTCCACGTACGTTTCTGGGTAATGAGCGGGGGCGGAATTTTCTTGGTAATCGATTGCTCGGTAGAGTTTTTCTTTTTCTTCGGGTGTCATGGCTTCCTCGAATCTTTTCACTGCAAAAACAAAAGAAATGAAAAAATACGGACAACGATTATTTCTAAAAATTTACGTTTAACACAATTATTGTAGATTGACGTTTGAGGTTCACAATTCCAGGTTTACGTTTCAGATTCAGAGTTCGAAGTTTGAAGTTTGAAGTTAAGAGTTTCAAGTTTGAATTGAATGTTGTAATTTGAAGTAGATAGTTCAAATTCAAAAGTCTGAAGTTTAAATTGTGACTTTGGAGTATTCAATAATATTTAGAACTTGAAATACGAAGTTCAAAGTTCGAATTTGAAATATAAAGTTCAACGTTTACATTTGATATTTTAAGTTGATATTGGAAATTTACAGTTCAAATGAGTTCTGAATTCGAATGTAAAATTTGGAAGTTAAGATTCGAATTTGAAGTTCATATTCTGAATTTCAAGTTCAAACGTGAAGTTTATAATCTTCAGTATAAATATACTTTTAGTATAAATACTCAAAGTATGAAGTTTGGATTTGAAATTTATATTGTCAATTAGGAATCTGGAGTTAAGAACAAAAGTTTGAAGTTCAAAGTCAAAGTTTGATGTTTGAAGTTTTAATGTTTGAGGTTCAAATTCCAAGTTTAGAGTTTAAATTTAAAGATTGAAGTTCAAAGTTCAAGAACTTTACAGTTTGAATACAAAGGTTTGAGTTTGAAATTTAAGATTAAAAATTCAATTCTAAAGTTTGAAGAACAATTATTTGTTATAGTAAATTCGATTTATGAAATGACATCTTGTTCTGGAATTTTTCAGAAACATTTTTTAGTTACACACTTTTTCGATGCATAAAGTTAATTTTTACATACTCGACATACATTCAACTTTTTTTTACAAAAAGGCTTCATTTTTGTACAGAAAATAATTGTGATTACTTATAGCAGCCGCAGACGTCAATTCCTTAGCTTCGTCCTGTTGGCCGGCACCCCACATCCAACCGAGCCATCCTCTTTTGGCTTTCGATTCTCTCTCCTTTTCAGCCAGTCTTTCGATCTGCAAGATTGAACTCGAAAAATAATTATTTAATACATAAATAATTTTTACAATAAATTAATAATTATAAGTAATAAATAAATAATCAAATAATAAATGAAAATAATCAAAAATTTGCGAAAATCCCGGACAAATTAATCACGAGATAAAAAATCAGCGTTTCAAATTTCGTAGGTTTGTAATTTTGTACTCGAGTAATTTCTAAAACTTTTGAATTTTTCACATTATTTCGCTACACTCAAAATTTTCACGACATTCGCAACATTATTCGAATTTTGTAAAATCATAATGACCTCAGATTCGATCTGATGCCTGATGATAACAAGGTTGAAAATATCCAGTTTGTGCTCGCATTCGGTGACCTCATTTTCAACTTCCGGGTTCACTTTTTTGTTCATCAGCTTGGTATGATAAGCTTTGGCATAAAATCTGCAAGTGTCCCTGTGCTCTTTCATGTGGGTCCAGTCCCAATTTCTTTGCACTCTTCGTACGTCTTCTTCGAGGACGCACTTGAAGGCAAATTTCCACCTGAAAATTTCAAGGTCAAACCAAGGTAAAACACAATTGGGTCCCTGACCTACGTGCAGGTTTGTTTACCTTTGATTAGAGTAAATGTTATCAACTCTTATTGTGGAAAGTTAAAAAAAGCATGAAATCTCTTATTACCATTCTTTGTAATGTCCTCGATACGACGACAAATTGGGCCTGTATTTTCTGTACGGCGCGGATTTCTTAGCTTGATCCAAGCCTTCGCCCATTTGCATGAGTGTTTGATATTGCTTTTTTGTGAGACCGATTCTCAGTTTCTGCATTTCCATGTCGAGCCAAATTTTGGGAATCGTGTAATTACTGCCGTCTATTTCAGGTTTCGGGTTTAATTTCAGTTTTGCTTTGACGTTGATTGGGCCCAACACTGTGAACAACAATGTAAAATTTTTCTAATTTTTTTTTTTTATGAAAAAAAAAGAAAAAAAAAGTTAACATTAATTTGTAACAAATTGTTATGGAAAATTAAAAACAAATTTTTTTCAAGTTTAGCGATCTTTTTTTTTTAGCAGTATAAATACAAAGGTCCGTTAAGTTTCGTCAATATAATTTAAAATTTTAAATACTGCTGACTATGCTGGTTTTCTCGATTTACCATATGACAAAAATTTTATCATTAGATTATACGTTTTTTCACTGTACATTTGGATATTATACAATTATTACTAACAATACTCATAATTCTCCGGTACGAAATCAGCAGCAGCAATGCTGTTACAGAATATTTCGATGAATTCGGAGCTTGGTTGTTGGCTGAATTGGAATGGAGACGGATTCAAGTAAAATGCGAAACCATCCATTGTGCAAAGCTGAAAAATTATAATTAATGTAATTCGGATGAACACAAAATGTTCAAAAAGTAGATTTGAACATTTTTCTCAGAGAGAAAAAGTAACAATTTTCCAAAGTTTATCACAGTGTAAATAAATTAAAAAATACCAACTTTGAAAATTTGCTGTATTGCGTACATATCCTTCAAATTTCCGGTTGTTGACCAGGAATCGGTGCAACTTTCCAAGGCGAATCTGTTCAAAGTAAATCCCACGGAAAATGGATGATTTTTGAATGTCACTTGGTCCTCGTACCTCACGTGAATTTTTTTTACTTCGACGTGGATATTTTTTATCATGCGAGCCAGGAGCTTCTCCATCATGGAGTCATCAACTTTTTCTTGGCCTATGAGAGAAAAGCGAATTCATAAAAAAAGACGGAAAACTTATTCGATGAAAAGCACATTTTTTAGTTGAATTTTAAGTTTTTGGGGAACATTATTGTTGTTGTTGTTATTATTATTACTTATTAAGAATCAATGGGCGTATCCCAATACAAATATGAAGAATTGTGTTTTGAATAAAACACGAAAAATAAAGTAGGTACTTTTCAGTTTTTCCATTTCTTTCTGCTTTGCCACTTTTGCGAGTTCAGCTCGTTTCGAATCAAGTTGAGCTTTCGCTTCTTTTTCGGCATCGTATTTGACTTGGCTGGTCGGGACGACGAGCAAAAAAAGTTCTTCAATAATGGCGTCGATTTGGCCATTCCACATGTCCTTGAACGGAATTTTGAGCACGAGTTTGCCTAAATTTTCAAACAATGTAAAAATTTAAGTCTGAAAATTTTTGAGAATGTGAAACCAAATTTTCAAAGTTCGATTTTTTGAACAAGACTGGTAAGTCAGAGAATAAAAATTTGAAATTTCGAAAAAATCGATTCAAGATATGGAAAATTCAATTTTCGAATTTCTATTTTCGACATTATAAAACTGTTAATTTTATAACCAGACTTAATTAAAATTTTAAATGTAGAGACAATTTTTTTTTTCACTACATCATAAGATTATTCGTCATTTTGTTGAATAGAAAATTGTTGTCTAAAATGTGAGAAAATTTTTATGAATTCTGATTTCTTCTTAGTTTTATTTTTCCCTGGTTGGCAGAATTGATTTTGAACATTTTGAAATTGCACGAACCGAGTCTTCCATATTCCAATTTTATCGGCAAATCCAAGACATCGAGGGCACTTTCTTTTATGAGAAGGTTTGTAAGTACGACGTCGCCTGCAAAAATTCATAAAAATCCAACATTCTGACAAACTGCGTGTCTCAGAAACAATACATCTCATCAAGTCATAAAAATTCAATGAAATTCTTTATTTTCGCAATTGAATTAAACTTCAAAAAACAAGATAAAAATTAATTCTGTAATTTTATAATACAAACTAAATAGTCCTACAATTTGTACACTCTAAATTGCATTTTTCAAATTTTGATAGATAATTATAATTTTTTTGAATTGTTCAATTTGGAATTTTTTAATTCGAAGATTTTTATTAAAATCACAAATTCAAGACATTTGCAATTCGTAAATCTACATTTTCTCACATTCTTAGAAATTATTGAATTCAATTATTGAATTTTTGAATTCGAAGATTTTTCTATTAAAATTACAAATTCTAGACATTTGGAATTCGTAAATCTACATTTTTTCACATTCTTCAAAATTACTGAAACTGAAAATTTCACACTTTATAATTCGTAACTTTGGTATTTATAACTTTTATGATACAAATTTTTGAGCTGTTCAAGTTATAAAATTTCAGTGTATGGAATTTACTGATATCGAAATTCTAAAAATTTCATGTATTTTTAATAAAATTAAATTTTTGAAGAATTATTTGATATTTTGAAAAATGTTTCATCATTTGTACAGCAAAAATGAGACTCTCCAATGGTCTAATTTTATATTTCATAAACTCATTGGAATTTCGAGTAAATTTTGATAAACAAACAATCAATATATTTTCAAATTTCTAAGCTATTATCTAATCTTATCATAAAACTTCAGGCTTCCCAGAAATGTGACAATATGCCTATTCAAGATTGACTGTTCCAATACAAAAATAGAAAATGATGTCACAAGACAAGAACACTTTATGTTCTATGAATGACAATCATCGAAATCATCAAATATAAAAATTCCTCTCTTGAAGAATAACAATTTCACGAATATCAAGTAGGATAAAAAGGATGGGGGGAGGGAGGGGGGGAGAGGGTAAATATTTAATTTCAAAATTGCATATTTTGGAAATTAACAATTTATAAATTCATTATCTTGGAAATATAATGGAAATTTACAAATTGGGTAAATGATAACATTTTTAAAACGTTATCAATCTAAAGTTAAAACTAATAATTCATCAATTAATAAAATGAAAATCTGAACGTACACACATTTCCATTCAAATACCAGAAAAATCAGAATTTTTAAATTTTACTGCACTTTTCAACCTTGACCTGTAAGCGGAAAATTGCGAGTTTGAATTACTGTCCGGTATTTTCGAATTAAAAAATGGAAAGTAAACCAAAAATGATGACATATTCATGTTTCAAAAAATTCTCACACCTCCCCACAAACTCAGCTTCAACTGGGAATAATCCAAATTTTCGATGTACTCCCCCAGGAACTTGTTCAAAAGTTCCGTGACAATCGACTCGAAAACCATTTTCACCGATTTTCAAAACCACCACGTAATCAAAAGGAATTTTGTTGTTCTAGAAACTGATGTTTTCGAAATGATCCATTGTTCCGTGTAATCGGCACCAGAAAATCGCCGAGGAAAACACCACTACAATTCGTTGAAACGTAAACAAACCGCGTCCTTGAAATACCGACAAGTTTTATTTCAGCGTTTTTGACAAATGTCTACGGTTCTTGCGTAATTAAATTTGCAATTATCGCAATTAGCGACATTTTGTGTTGTCACTGCTTGAAATTGTTATTGCAAACCGGGCTTTTTATTGGGTAATATGTTGTACGGCAACAAACGATGAGAAAAGACGCGCAAAACAATAATGCAAAATGCACAAAAAGTGATCGATGTGAAGTGATGTGAAGTATGTCACATTTCTCAAGTTGACTAGAGTTCCTAT
>JAPYZK010003839.1:0-11269 GCA_030522785.1 Platygaster equestris
TTTTAGACGATCTACATTCTTGAAAAGAGAAAACAAACAAGTATACAGTATGCACTAAAATTTGTGACTGTAAATTTGTACTGTGAATGTTTTCAATTTAGACTTGGATTAGAACCTTCATTTTACCAAGAATATTTGACAAATGATAGTGAGTTAAAAATGTTCCAAAACAATTAACAGCAACAACTTTCACATCATTTCAGGTATTTTTGAAAAATATTCACCGGAAGGAAAGGCAGATTCTCAGATAAACTCACTAATATTTATTTCGAAATTGGAATAACATTGATGGTACAAAACATTCAGTGGATGTATGTATCTTATGTAGCGTTGTTTGTAAAATGTATGGATACATTTTCAAGAAATATTTGAAGTATCATAGTTTGTACGATGTAGTAAATTCAGGAAAAACTGAATTTCCTTAATTATTATGACACTGAATTGAGTGTTTCTATACGATAATAATACGATATATTTAGAGATTCTTGAACTTCAAGAAACCCAGTGGAAATGAGTAAAATATATTTCCAAAACTTATCGGGATTATAGTATCTGCAAAAAATGTTAAATTGGTTGTTGAAATGGGTACATTTTCGGGGAATGCACAACACCATTAGGGGCTTCGGTAACCTCAATGATTTCTTTGATTCGGCTCCAAACCACGAAGATCATGTACAGCGAAACTGGAATGGAAATTATTTTATTTCATTCAAAATTTCTTGAATTAGACGACCTTAAGCTACTTATTGTTTACTTTTAGGGGTCCTTCAAGTATTACGTAATGCGTGGGGGGGGGGGGGGGCAGGGCCGGATTTACCTATAAGGGTGTCCTGGAAAAACAAAATAAATAGAAAACAACATCTTGAATTCCAGATAGTTTTCGTTTTTCAATGGAAGTTTTGGAATTGTAAAGTTTTTTCAAGATTTTCGAAGTTCATTATTTTTTGAGTATTTAAACTGAGAAAATTTGAAATTTTTGACAAATTTTGGAATTAATAAACTGAAAAAGGCTTTAAAAATTTCAAAACATGAGGAATTCAGCAAGTTTTGACGATTAAAAATTCTCATTTTTTTCATTTTCCAGAGTTATCACAATTAAAATGTATGAAAATTTCAGAAAATTTCAAAGTTTCGAAGTTTCCAGGATTTTGAACTTTTATAATCTTGTAATTCGAAAAAATATTCGAGAACTTCAAAATTTTGAAAAATCAAAAGAAATTCATCAAGTTACACGAGTGTAAAACTTCAGTAAGTTTCGAGTTTTAGAAATTTTGATATTTACATAATTTCTCGAACATCCAAATAATCGGAAACGAATTTCACTTGAATTCTTATTTTTGCCGCCCCCTCCGGGGCGCCGCCACGAGAAACTGCCTATATTGCCCCTGTATAAATCCGACCATAGGGGGTGGATGTAAAAATTCTGTTCATCACATTGTAACAGCACATTACGCGGAAGGGGAGGCACGCAAAAATGTCGAAAAACTGCGTGACGTGATACTTGAACAACCCCTTATACGAAAGAGCATTTAAAAAACGGTTGAAAAGTTTAAACCCTTCTGAATAAACAGAATTCTTTCATTTTCATTGTACTTATTGTTTGTGAAAGAAAGAAGTCAGGTCTCAAATGACTGCTGAATTAATTCTTCAAAAATCGGTCATACATACATAATTGAAATGATTGACAATATGCAAATTATCTTCACAAAGGAACATTGAGTAACAACTTGGAATAGTCAATCTAATTTTTCCTATTTTTTATCGTCGAATTCAAATTCGTAATTCTCTAATTTGGATTTATAAAGTTTTGGGATTTCGAAAATGGAGTATCCGAATTCTGAAAGTGTGCTGCGAATATATTCACATTCATCATTTTTGAATTGACCAATTTCGAAATTCAAGGATTCCTAAAGTTCAAAATTCCGACTCCCATTTCTTGGATCTCGAACTTTTTGATTTACTGGTCATTAAAGTTAAAAATTGGAATTTTTGAGATGAATTAAAACCTCAAATGTGTTTTTTCTGAGTTTGGGAGTGAACATATATATTCTGAAGTTTTTTACTTAGAAATGGGAAACATTTTCAAATTTGGTGTAAATACGCTTGAATTTTTTATGTGAAATTTTGATTGTTTTGGTCAAGTCAAGATGTAATGCTTTTTTTCGATTTACCTGATATTTGGAGTTCAGATGATAATTCATAATTTATGGAACTGGAGTGCAAAAATATTCCAGTTTCGTAACGCGAACTTCAAATTTTGGAATTTCATGAGCTCAGAAGTACTCCAAATACGAGACTCCCAAACTTTTTATCTTGTTAATTTTGTATCAACAAAACTATCGAATTTGAGAATTCGAAACTGAAGATTTCTAAATTGAGTTTCAAAGATTTCAGAATTGTCATAATCAAATTTTAACCCAAAAACTGCTCAATGGTCCTCATTTCCAAAATTCTCAATGTTCATTTTTTAGTTGAATGATTCGATACTTGAAATTTCCAAAATTCAAGTGAATACGTTTTCCAATTTTCTGCTCATATATGTTTAACGTTTTGATGACTGCACTATTATGTACGTCTATGTCCAAATTTGAAGCTTGAAAGAAAGTTTTCGAATTCCTGTATTTCAGTATTAAAAAATGTTGATTTGTTCAATTGCAATGTAAAATACGACCTTAAATATTTAGTATTATAATGATTGTATGAATTTCATAATTACCGACGCAATTCAGAAATATGATAACCATGATAGCCATCGTCACTGTTGGATCAGATTCTGAAATCATCAGCAGCCCTCTAATACAGTTTAAAACCAATTCGAATGCAGCCAGAATCATCCATTGCACCATTAACCGGAAGTTTTTCTAGAATAATAATGAATATTTGAATTGTTGATTGAGTCAAATTTTAGCGTAAAGCGAGAGATTTTACGTTTTCGGAGCCTGTGATCAACAAGAGACTGGAAAGCATCATTAAAATCTGCATAATGTTGTAAAAGGCGTTTGAGGCCGGATTCATGGTTTGAGTAGTTCCTTGCATCCCATTAATGACTGTTATTGTACTGTTACTCACTAACAATACATACGCAGCAGAAATCTATAATTCGCATCAAAATACATGTATTAAAACACTAAAATAAGAAAACAATGATCGTCTTTTTAAAATTAGTTCAGGTCGAAGGGTTGGCGGTGGGGGGGGAGGGGTGACCAGACAAATAGTACATTTGAGCTTTCGGTGTGAGCAATTTTAAATGCATGGTCCATTATTGGAATTTTTATGATTCGTTCTATTGACTGAAATTTTCTATCTACTCACGAAACTTCAAATTTGTGGAGGTCCAAAAATTTGAATTGAAACACTAAATTATATGAATCTGTCAAATTTGTTTTCGAATCTCTTGGATTCCTGAATGTCTTAATCACGCAATTTCCAATGTTGAATGTTGTAGTTTTCTAATATTTGGATGGGTTTTTAAAAGTCAATCAATTCCGGAATTTATTAATTCAAATCACTGAATGAACTTGTTGCATGAACATTTTTTCGAAATTCTATTGTAATTGGATTCTATTATACTTCCGGGAACTTCTAAGTTGTAAGAAATTTTGAAATTCTAAAACTTGTATTACTTTTAAAATTTTCAAACTTTTCAAGTTTGAAATTCTAAAACTGCATAATATTTTTATAATTCTTGATATCTCGAAAACTTTACGAATTATTAACATTTCGAGAAACTTAATAATTTGAGATATTTCTGATATTCAAAGATTTTCTATAATTTTGAGAATTTTCAAAAACTGAAGTATTTTAAGAGTTTCGGAAATTATTGGAATTATGAAAACTTCAAGAATTTTAGGATTTTCGTAAATTTCAAAGATTTGTAAAAGTTTCTAGAATTCTGGAAAATAACAATATTTTTATTGTTCTTGAATTGACTAAAATTTCACGTATATAAAACCGTATACGTTAATCTCGAAATACTTACGGTGTAAAATATTCCAACGACCCGTACTCCAATCGTCAAAGAACAGCATCCGCAACAAGTTTTGAAGAAGCCCATTGTTGCAAAAAATTGACGCACTTTGTAGGAATTATATTTTTTGATGCGGTTTGAATTAACGCAGTTGGGAATTCGAAGAGATTTACTGTCCGGCAGCACACTGGAAACTATGAGCTGAAGCTGATGTGGCAAATATGCGTCTTTATACATTAACGAGCGATGCATTCTGGGAACTCATATCATGCATCGAGATATCATATTAACGAGAATAAATGAGAGAAATGATGGAATAAAAAATATTATGTCTACATTTTCAAAATCGCGTTCGAGGCTTTTACTGAGTTTAGGGTCGGATTTATATAGGGGTAATATGAACAATATGGGGTAATATAATAATAGAGGTAATACAATAATATATAATAGGGGTAATATGGGTAATATGGGTAATATGGGCCTATGGCGGCGTCTCGGGGGGAGCGGCAAAAATAAGGATTTAAATGAAATTAGTTTTAAATTATTTATTTTGTAAATATCGAAATTTCTGAAACTTAAAACTTACTGAAACCGTACACTCGTGTAACTTGATGAATTTCTTTTAATTTTTCAAAATTCTGAAATTTTCGAATATTTTTCTAATATTCAGATTATAAAAGTATAAAATCTTGGAAACTTCGAAACTTTGAAATTTTTTGTAATCATAATACTGAAATTTGGAAAATTGCACGAATTCCAAAAATTTCGAGAAACGAAATTTTCGATGTTTAGTCGATTTTCGACTATTTTGATGAATTTTGAAGTTTGGAGGTTTTTCAAAATTTTTAAACTTTCCGGAATTCCCAAAATTTGCAGGATTTTTGAAATTTTTATAATTTCAGAGGTTTGAAAAAGTTTTTAACATTTGAAAACGTACGGTACTTCGATAATTATTGAAATTCCGAACATTTCACGAATTTCTGAAACTTTAAGAAACTTGATAATTCTGAACATTTAAAACATTTTAAGATTTCAAACGATTTCATGAATTTTCAACATTTCAAACATTTCAAGATTCCCAACAATTTCACGAATTTTCAAAGTCTGACGTATTTTGAGAATTCCAAAAGTCTAGAGAATTTTTACAATTTGAAGAACTCCAAAAATTTTGAAAATTTCAGAGATTTGAATGAGATCAGAAAGTTCTGAAAATTCTGAGAATCCATGAAATAGTCATAATTCCCCAACAAAAATCTATTTTTCAAACTTGTTGAATGAATTTCGAGTAAAATTCACCTTAGCCCCTTCTGAACGAAATTTCTGCTTACGTCCTTATTATAACAAAAATCTACAACTATATAAATTTCAAAACTATAGACATTTTTGAAATTTTCGACATTGTCGAAAATTATTCTTATTCTTGAAACATTCTCCAAAATGCACATGAAGTAAATTCTTCTATTTTAATATCACTCCGAGCAAGGGCAAAAATCGGTTCACATAAAAAAATACGTTTCGAGAAATACAAAAACGTTTATTAAAAAATCTCGTAAAAATGTTGTACAAAATCTACAGCGAATACATATATACGTAATGTATCATAAGTCATAAAGTATTCCAAACTTTAAAAAGAATCATGTACCTAAATTAATCCATTAATTCTAATGTAATTTGATCATCAAGCTCGAAGAATGGAAAAGAAATAATTTTTTGATGAAAAGTTTGAGCTGATCTTCATAAAGTAAATTCTATGACTATTTCACACTGATGTTTCATTATACTTTAGACCCCTTCCGACACTAGTGGCTGTGGTTTCACAGTGTGTATTACCCCATTTGGTGTTTCCTGATCTTCAGTGATCTCTTTCATACGGCTCCAAACAACAGCGATTATATATGCATTAACTGAAATTTGGAAAAAAAAACATCATATTAATTATTTTTCATCCAGAAAAGAATTGTTACGTAAGTTATAAATATGGTGGAAGGTCAAGTTTTTCGACAAGTATTCAAAAATTATTATCAAATTTTGAATAGTATACATTTTGAAGATTATTCATTGAGTAAAGTCAGAAAACAATTTTCATTTTACGTTCTTCGCTGAGTTTTCAAAACATATTGCACTCGAAAATCAAAAAATTATTTGGATCGTTTTTCCAGCTAATTAAAATTTTATTTCGTAAAAAACTGTTAACTGGTTGGGAAACGATGTTGATGATTTTTCAATTTCAAATTTCAATGTAATAAGAAAAGCGCGTATTAAGATCGAAATTATTGATTTCTTTAAAAAAATTACAAATTCTCCGGAAGTAGCGTACGAACCGAATTTTTTTCAAGAATGTATTAATCGATCTTGAACCTTAGTAACTCCTCTGATCATTGTGAAAATCTGTGCAATCTCTATAAAAATCCTTGGAAAGTTACCAAAGACTTGGAAAATCTGGAGTACATTACAAATACAAAGTACCCATTCAATTATTTTGAATTTCGTAAACACGTCATGTGTCGCATTTTGATTGTTATCTATTTGAACTTATTCATTTTTCAAAACGCTTCCAGCTCTCATTTCAATATACTCCACTCCAGTGAATCTCGGAATATTAAAAACGAATAAAAACTTTGTAAAGACTTTAAAATTTGTATACAATTGACACTAATCGTTTACATTCTTGAACATTTCCCACTTCTCCAATTAAAGGAAAACGTTGGAATTGTAAGGAAAATTCAAAAAAGAAAAACGTATAAAAGTTTAATCCCACTTCATGAAAAAAACGTATCTAAATTTGCATGCGATTACTGTATAACTCATTTCATAAGGATGAAGGCAAATTTTTATGACGTTACCTCAATAATCATTATTATTAGGCAACTTAAAAAGTATTCAATGGAAAACCTGAATTATTCGCGAATTTCTAAACCACGCGATGTCCCCAGAAAATTCGATTTCACTATAGCTAAAGAAAATGCACAAATAGATCGTAAAATATAGTTCCGAAACTTTAAACTATCTTTTTTATACGTACAGAGAGAAATAACCAAAATCAGAGGCAATATTGCTGGCCCGAATTCCGGCAAAATCACGAACATCCGTATTATACTGCATATCGTGTCGATCGTTTCGAAGGCTATCCATGGCACCATTAACTTGCGAATGTTCTGAAATAATAACGCGTATGAAAATTTGAATCCATCCTGGTATTCCCAATAAAAGTTATTTTTCCCAAAGCCGTGAGGAAAATGCGATTTTCTCCACGGCTAAAAACGTCGAAAATCGTATTTTCTCCACGTTGTTGGAAGAAATATAGTCCTCAACTTCTACAGAAGGGCTTTTTTAACGAACGTGATTGCAAAACTCGCCACGGGCTCGTCTTGCAAACTTCACATTCGTAAAAAAGCTCCTTCTGCATTCGTTGAGAAATATACTATTACTTTTTCGGAGCCTGCAATCATGAGACAGCTGAGCAGAATGAATATCACGGATTCAATCTTGATTAGTATCAATCCGATCGTTGATGTTGGAATACTGATTTTCCTCAGTTTTGCCATCCATTCATCATTATCATTCACTGCATAGTTTGGAGGAAACAGTGCCATCACGGATCCAATCTGAAATGGGTATACAATTATTATAGTATAATGATAATGGAATTTAGGACCGGATTTATACAGGGGCAACATGGGCAGTTGTCCATGGCAGCGACCCGGAGGGGGCGACAAAAATGAGGATTTAAGTGAAATTTGTTTAAATGATTTGGATATTCAAGAAATTTTGTGAATATCGAAATTTCTGAAACTTAAAACTTGCTAAAGCTGTACACGCGTGTAACTTAATGAATTTCTTTTGATTTTTTAAAATTATGAAATTTTCTAATATTTTTCGAATTTCAAGATTATAGAAGTTCGAAAACTTGGGAGATTCGAAACTTCGAAATTTTCCGAAATTTTCGTACATTTTAATTGTGATAACTCCGGAAAATAAAAAAAATTAATATTTTGAAACGACAAAACTTGCTGAATTCCTCAAGTGCCGCGATTTTTGAAGCCTTTGAGATTCCCAGATTTCAAAATACTTTGAAATTGTTGAGAACTTCAAAAATCAAGAACTTTGAAATCATTTGAATCTTGTTGGAATTTCCAAGCTAGAAACTTTTGGTCAAGGACTTCAAAATTCCAGAACTTCAAAAATTGGCGATGCTCCAAACCTTTACAATTTGGAGCACTTCGAAACTTCAAATTGCTTCGAAAATTCTAATTTAGAACTTCCAAAATTTCCGAATCAACCAAAGTTAGAAAACTTTATTATATTCTACGAAACTGTAAAATTTACTGAAATATCCAAAACCCCCTAACTTTACCAATTTCAATACTCGTCAGCTTCTCAATTTCAAAATTTCAAACTTTCTCAATTTCAATAATTGAAAAATAATTAACTACGAAAATCTTAAAAATTTCGAAACTTTGAAATTTTCCGAAATTTGCATATATTTCAATTGTGATAACTCCGGAAAATAAAAAAAATGCAAAGTTTGAAACGCCAAAACTTGCTGAATTCCTCAATTTTCGAAATGTCTTAAGCCTTTGAGATTCCCAGATTTTAGAATACTTCGAAATTTTTGAGAACTTCAAAAATCAAGAACGCTGAAATCATCTAAATCTTGTTGGAATTTCCAAGCTGGAAACTTCTGGTCAAGGAATTCAAAATTCCAGAACTTTAAAAATTTCCGATGCTTCAAACCTTTACAATTTGGAACATTTCGAAATTTCACAACTCCAAAACTTCAAATCGCTTCGAAAATTCTTTAAATTGCAGAACGTTCAAAATTTCTGAATGAACTGAAGCTAGAAAACTTTGAAATATCCGAAACCTCTTAACTTTAACAATTTCAATACTCCTCAGCTTCTCAATTTCAAAATTTGTCAAAAATTTCGAACTTTCTCAATTTCAATAATTAAAAAATAATCAACTTCGAAAATCTTGAAAAACTTCACAATTCCAAAACTTCCATTAAAAAGCGAAAACTTTATATAATTTCGGATGTTGTTTCCTATTTATTTTAGTTTGCCCAAGGCGCCCTTGTAGGTAAATTCGGCCCTGATGGGATTATAATAATTATTACGATGATTGACGTTGAGATGAAATATTAAAAGAGCGCGTGGCTGTAACAGGTCGATGAGCTAATTTTCTGTGCGCATTCAAATACCCATAAAAATTGACGACGATGAAAGAAAAAAGGATAAAAAATTATGACTTGCAGACAATCACTTACATTTTACGGAAAAATGAAAAAAAAATCACTCGAAGTAATCGAATAATAACTAAATGAAGTTCCTAATTGCCATTAAGAATGCAATACAGTTTGACATATAATTACATAATTTTTTCGTTCGATGGAAAAATGAAAACTCTGGAAAATTCATCTGAATTTTCGAGTGTTCATAAAAAATTTACGAAATACTTATCTAAAAAAACTCCAAAAACTGCTTAAAATTCTAAAATATTTGTTGAATTTTTTCAAAGTTAAAATGATCATTTTTGATTTTCTGGAAACATTTTGAAGTTCCAATTATTACTAAAAAATTTATAAATTCTCGGAGAATTCTAAAATATCCCTACGATTTGTAAATTCGAATTCCATTAAGTCAGAATTTTCACAAGTTCAAATTTTTCGATTCACGTTTCTAATTTTGCGATCTGATTCCCGAATTTTGCGCGGAACTCTGAAATTTCCTAATCTTTCAGTGGTCAATAATCAAAACCACTTTACAACTTGGAAGATCAAGATAAAATTGAAAAAACTTTAGATGACCGATGATTGGTTTTTTACGGTTAAAAAAAAAACTAATTTTAGAAACGCCTGAAGTGATGATTCCGATATTTATCCATTCGAATAAATAATTGCGATTTTGTATTTCTGAATTATTAAAAAAATTCTCAAAATTTTCAAAATTAACGAACTCTCTGGGATTATGAAACTTGTCCATGTTTTGAAAAACGACTTGTGAATTCTTGAAATTATCGTAATATTCACATCTTTAAATACTTTTCAAATCCTTGAAAATTTCGGACTTTCCGAAAATTTTTAAATTTAAATTTAATATCCTGTCGTTTCCGAGATCGGTTTTTCAAAAAAAAAAAAAAAAAAAAAAAAAAACGTGAAAATCCGTAAAAAACCCATCATAGGATTTCTACGGTTTTTGTTAATACCGCCAAGTGGCTATTTCTTCAAAATTTCGAGTTTAGAGATTTACAGAAGTCTAAGTGGATAGGAATCCAAAAATTATGTCAAAATTGCACTTGACAAAATCGAATAATGTCAAAAACAAAAAGCAATCTATAAAATCGAGCGATTTTCCGAAATTCTGTCATAATTTCGATGTTTTTTCATTGAATCACGAGCGATTCGTATGCCATACACAAAATCCCATTTTCTAATGTCTTTGATTTTGATGATTAAACGCTTATTTACTCCTTAAAGAGCAGACGAATCGACAAAGAGAATAAAAAAAATGCCCTGCAGGAGAAACTTGGACGCTACAGAGAAATTCATATCAATTTTCTCAATCAATATCAATCATATCATATCATATCAATTCATATCAATTCTCTAAATCCAAATTTTTTCTTACCAAATGTTCAAGTTTATTTTGGCATCAAAAATATCGAATTTCTATAGCCTCTACATCTTTAAACTTCGAAATTTTTCTGTATTTTTTCATATTCAGTCTTCGGACTTTTCGAATTTTGGTATCTTCATATCAATTTTAAAAACCGAAAAATATTGACGAATTGTCCAAGATCGAAGTGTTAAAATTCTTAACACGTGTTCCAATCAGATGAATCAAGAATATTTATGAACCGCAAGAATTTAATACACAGAATTTTCTAATGATAGAATATTATCTCGTTCATCTCCGAACAAAAACGCACACGTTTTATTCATTTTTCAAAATAAGTACTTACTATGGTCAGTACTCCAAGTATCCATATTCCAATTTTGAGAGAACAGCATCCACAACATGAAGTAAACTTCATGGTTGTAAAAAATTAGAGTACTTTACTGAATTTCAGGATACACGTGTTCCTCTTTACGCGGACGATATAACACTGATCAACATTGACAAATGTCTGCACCAAGTTTTCTACGTTTCATCGGTTTCTTTATAACATAGTACCCACACGCTTCTCCTATTTCCCCTCCTTTTACCTATTTCATGGCTTGTCAAGGCGAAGAAGAATTCTTCAGTCAAGTCAAGGTTGTGTGATGTTTTTAGGACTTTTAATATTTTGGGTCCATACGTGCGG
>JAPYZK010003840.1:0-19629 GCA_030522785.1 Platygaster equestris
TTTTTTCCAGATTTGAACAAATTTAAAAAACTTGACATCAATCCCAAACATTTTTTTCAGCGACGGACGAAATCCGTCCGAATAACGTAATTTGTCAGAAAGTAATCGTATTTTTTCAGATCCGACGAAATTTCGTACATTATCCATTTTTTTTTTCATTTTTATAGGTATAAATTGGATACATGATCGATTATTCAATAGTAACATTTATTTCCACCTTGACCAATCAAACGACAGGCACAAAAAAATGCAAATCCAACATACATTGATCAATCAATTTTATTCATTAATTAATCTCCTTACAAATGAATCACTTACAAACTACGTTTATCCCAATACACCCTGTATATACACTCTCCGGAACCCGAAAAACAACCAATAAACAAAACATTCCATCCAAAAAAACTCAATCTACCCCGATTTCGCGGCTCTTTCCGAACCGCAACCAATTAACAAACGCCGTCGCTAAACAGCCCTAAACATATCAAAATAGGTGTATAAAAATCGATCGTCAATTATTCGTAATATCACATCATCCTATATATTCCAGGAGAAAAAATGCGAATTTTCCTCGAGTTTGCTTTTTCCATGTTTTACAGAATAATAAGGGAACGAAATGTGACGAACGACGCGCGTTACATCGACTTCGGCCGATTTTCCCGGCGCTCGGATTAGCCTGGATCACATGCGAAATGCCCGAATGGCGCATTATCCAAAACCTCATGGTCACCTCAGGACGAAGGTCATTGCCAAAATGACGGGGACGAAGGTTGCCCTGAAAGTGGGGCTGCCGCCGTGTTGCATCGCGGCCGGATTTTCCCCTGAAACAAGAAAGACATTGGATTAACAGCAGTTTTGGGGGTTTTTGCATTTTTTACTTCGAAAATTTGACTTTTGGAATGTCGGTATTTATTTTAGAATTGTATTGGATGGAATATTTATTTGCTGGTGAGGATTTTCGATTATTTCGGAATATTTATTTTTATTTTAGTATTTTATTTCGGAATATTTCTTATTATTATTTTATTTTTTGGATGGAAATGGATATAATAATAGATGAATATCATTTCAGGATATTCATTGGAATTTTATTGTTTAGAGTATGCGCATTTTAGTAACTTCGAATAATTGAAAATTTCGTTCATTTTTGAGTTTGCATCGACAGGTAAGAATTATTCACGAAATATAGCGCACAATTCTGGTAGTGAGAAATATATATGTATATTATACTGAATCTCCCTCCCCCACTTACGAAAATTTGGGAAAAATTAGTAGATTTTGTATAAACGAATGAAACTCAAGAAAAAGGTCAATTTCAGCGACTTTGAATTTTGATCGCGAATCTCGATACATTTTTCTATATTTCTGATGATTTTCCTAACTCTCAGAAATGGAAATTCATTTTTACAAAAATTCTGAAATTTTTCGAATTTTTAGAATTCTGTAGTATTTACTTTCATTCGGAAGAAATTCTACATTTTTTATAAGATCTAGACTATTTCTGTGCATTTTTACGAAACTCGTAAAAAATTTGTAAATTTCCACAAGTTGTACTTGTATTTTTCGTTATAAGTATAAGAAAACGAAATACAACAAGTAATAACAGAGCATAAATGATTAGACAATAATCACTAGATACATAATGATTATTAATTATCATTTCATCGACGAGAATTTGCGATAGAGTAAATTTACTTGACGAACAACTGAAATATAATTCATAATTTTCGATCCAATAAAAAAAACTCGACTTATCTTCCTTCATAAACTGAAAAAATCGTTATCGCTGAGATTGAAATTATTGCGAAGATTTCGCTATTTCGAAATTTTCGATCCAAATTTAAAAATTCGCATTCCCAGAATCTGAGAAAACGTTTAAATTCCGAAATTTCTAACTTCAAAACTTCCAAATCGTCAAACACAAAAAATCTATTAATTTGTACATATGAATCCAAAGATTTTGAAATTTCCCAAAAATGACCATTTCCAAATTCTAAAGATTCACATATTTTCGAAAATCCTACAAACCCAAAATTCTAATCAGAACCACTCAATTCCCATTAGTGAATGAGAATTTTTCGAGTTTCTGATCATAATTAAAGATTTGAAAATTGAGAATTTTAAAATCAGAATTTTACAGTAATAAATCTAATAATTCAGAAATCCAAAATTTTCGGAATCTTATATTTTTGTAACTATCAATTTTTATAAACAGAAAATTTTTTCTTCCATTTTCACGATCGTGTTATTTTTCGTAAAATTCTCCATTTCGAAGTTTTTGATCAAAATTCGAGAATTCCCATTCCCAGAATCTAAGAAACCTTCAAAATGTTCAAATTCCAAAAGATAAGACTTCAAAAATTCCGAAATCCTGGATTCCCAAGGTTTATCAATTTGGAAACTCGAATCCAAAGATTTCATAATTATCCGAAAATGACTATTTCCAAATTCTACAGATTCACATATAAAAAATCGTTATCGCTGCAATTGAAAATGATTTTTAAAAACTTTTCCAAAAATTTCAATCCCTCAACTCCCTTAATTCCATTTCGGTTCCTAAAACGTGACAAACTGAGTTAATACTGATTCTTCCATCATTCATATTCAAGTACTAGCATTAATTACTCCTTCTATCTTCTTATCTGATAATAAAAAGAAATATAACTTTTAGAACCTTAATTATAATCTCAATATAACCTTATACGGTTAATTTATCACATAATCACTCAGACATATTACTTCTTCAACCTTTCAAAAGATCCCCCACAATCACGTGTAAAAAAAGATCTCCGAAATTTCAAGGTGAATTTCCCAATCCACCCCATTCGCGAATCGCCCCAGGAATCTTCTAATCTCGCCAATTCCTCAGACGATAAAACTAATAACGCCGGCGAATCGGGGATTAAGACTAAACGGCGACGTTCGCGCTTTACTCGAGAAACTTTTGCGCGACGTGGGCGATTATCAGTGCAAAAAGTTGATTGCGAAAAAAATGATTCCTCCTCGTATAATCTCCTTGCCAGGATTTAACGGGGAACAAAGAAAAAACGTAGCTCGGAAGAAAATGGCGCAATGAAACGCTCAAGACAATATTTCCTCCGCAATTTTTCCTTCTCCTCAAAGTTTTAAGAACTAGAAATGAAATAAGAGTCCTTTTCCAGCAAAGCAAATTATTAACAAAGACGCAATTTTCTCGCAATCGACGTTTCTGCTAAAAGGAAATCGTTTCGCGAAAAACTGTAAAAGTTCCGCAATTTTGCGGTGCGTAATTGAATGTGATTGATGTGGAAAAAGGGGTTATTAATGGAACGAAATTCGTGTTTGACAGCCCAACGGGTTCTGCAGTAATGTGATTTCCAATAACATAGTTTTCTCTTTTGAACGTTGCTTAAATTCGGACGTGGTGGAATATCGATAACTTGGGGTCCAGAATTTGTTGAAATTCGAAACTGTGGCACGAGAGGGATTATTTTATAGTTTCTCATTCGTTATGGGAATTGTATTTCGTTTATTAAATAGGGAGTACGTGTATTTTATCGACTGGATAATTATAAATGCATTGTCTGACTCAATATTGACATATTCTACTGGCTGAATGATAAGTTATGGATTTTGACGACTGACTGATACACTGGCTGACTAAATATTGACATACTCTCCTGAATAGGATTTTTTAGGCATGACTGTTGACTCATTTATTTATATACTCTACTAAGTTGAAAATTATTAATTGTTGATTGTTGAGGGTAGTTTTGATGGTGATAATCAATTTTGAGAATTAGTATTCGTGATTGAAATAGTGAACAACAGAAAACACTGAAATTATTCATATTCTTCCAGTGGCTGACTATTCATCGATATATCTACTTCTTCTGACGCATTGCACACTTTTGATGACCTAATTAATCAGCAACAAAATAATCAATTTCCAGGTTTCAAAGACAACTTAGTTATAATGAAAACTCTACTCAAAATGAACTTGATCCAAAAATGTAGTCTTTTCAGTTGATTATCGTACTGTATTACCTAAATTAAAAATTATATTTCCATTTCCATCTGCAATGACCGACATTTCTCCCTCTCTAACAGAAAACTTCGTTGATCCAAGAATGAAAGAAACAGTACAATAAAAAGGACTTTATTGAAGCCTTTTGTTCACGAGCAGTTATTTTAAAGTATATTTCCATTCTTCTTTTAATGTTTTCAAAAGTCACAAAGTTTTATATACGAAATAGCCATTGAAAAAGTTGGGAAAAATCGAGTGCTAAGAGTTTATTACGCTTCTATATAACTGCAATAATGACTTCACTCGTGCAAAATGTCTTGGAATCGTTGAACAAAGTTCTCAAACATGCATCAAGCACGAATGTTTCCAAGCGGGACGCATAATAAGATGCTCATTAAAACAATCGGGTACGTCTGTTCAGTAACGAGGGGAAACGAGCTTTATGATGATCGTGTCGATGGGGCTTTTTGTCCTTGTTTGTAAATAGTTGGAATTTGAAGAGGTTTCGTCTCTCGGAATTATTAAATTCCACAGTAAGCACAATAAAATGACTAACGTTATCATAAGTTTGAGAGTGTGAATTTGAAATCTGGAATACTTTACATTCAAGATCACAAAATGTTTTGGTTTTCTAATGTAAAATATTAATAATTATCAAGTCTTCAAAATTAATCTCGAATTTGAATTTTCAGACTCCCAAAAATTTTATTCTATTCAAATTTAGAAATTTTTCAATGTTTATACTTGCAGATTTTCAACAATAAAACTTCCTCGAAAAAAATGACAGTCCACAATTTAGTCTCTCGTAAATTACGTGATGATTCCAGTTCTCAAAACTTTCGAATCTTTTTCGTACTGAAGGTTTTTTCTCATTAAGTTTCAGACAACAAATATTAAATTTTAGAAACTTTATCAAAACACGTCGTGGATAATTAATCTATCCTCTGATAAATCCATTTTTTGTATTCGAACCGCCTAGATTTATTTCATAATAAAAAAAATCTTGCCACGCCTCCGCGTGAATTTTTTTTAGCAAAAAATCCTCGCGCTTCTGGAGCAGCCATTGTCTTCGAGGAACAAATCATTAGACAGGCGATTATCCAGCTGGAAATGAAAGCAATTGGGTTATCTCTGGCCCGAAGCGCTTTTTCCTCGCGCCCTAATTTCGCGAGTGACTTTATTATCCTACAATGACCACGATCGATCTTTCGTCCTTAAGATTGTTCTCGCAACTTTTTCTTGCAATTGAGAACTCGAATTGAAAATTATCTCGTGGTCTTGGATTTTTCCTATGCAGCAATTTCGAAGTTTTTTGAATGATTACGAATGTACAGAAAATGGATTTTTGATATCTTTGATGTTTTCGAAATAAATAATCAATCGAAATTAAATTTTTACAAATTTTGATAAATCCTTAGTGATTTGAGTGAATGACGAAATGTTCTTTTAATTTGGAGGAAAAATTTGGAATATTTTCAAAAATTTCTCTAAATTTGATTAAATCACTAAAAATTCTTGCAAATGAAATCCTGTCACAAATATATATTTTTCAACTCTAAGAAATTGCTGCATAACAATGGAAGATTAGAAGAATGGAAAAAATCCACTTTTTGGAACAAATAAAAAAATCTTCAAAATGAACGTCAATCATCACTCAGAATTTTGACAATTTCTCAAAACCACGAAAAATTTTCAAAAATTCTTCAAAAACTTCAAAATCATTCAAATTTCTCCACAATGTTCAAAAATTTCGAAACTTCCTCCAAAACATCGCAAATACTTTCGATTTCGAGAACAATATCCACAAATTTTCCAAAGTTCATGATTTTCCGTTGTTTCAAATCTTTGACGAAACTCTCTGTACTCTAAAACAAACATAAAAAAACCCTTCGCAAGATTTCCCATAAAACTCTTCCCCTCGCAAAACTTCATTATAAAATCCCTCACTAATTGAATCCAACGAGGAATCCTCATATTCATCCTTCCTAATTTCACGGCCAAGTTGGCGCCGCTCGCACATCGCGATTAATTTCGCAAAAGTTTCGACTAATTCCCCTGATTTTTACGAGGGATTGACACGGCGCTAATGAGGGCGAATTTTAGCGTATCGCCGGATTTATTGAAAGTTATGATTGGCCGGACAGTCGCTGTAATGAAAACATTTCTCGCTGCTTTCGGGGCTGGCGGCGCGCCAGGAAACTTGCTGCGATTACAATTGTTTATCGCTCGGCGATACCGGTCAACTTCTACCAAACAACGTTAAATTATTAAGCCCAGCCACATTGGCGAGTCAACGACGATGAACATCTTTCCGCAACATTGAGCGGGGCGTTGATCTATGGTTAACAAGAGATATGAAAGCGAATAAGATACCGGAGCCGATCGAGGAAAGAGCTTTTCTAGGTCGTCGAATCGATCAGTAGATTATAGAAATGGGAGAAACAGGATATTATGACACGAGTTGAAAAAACGACCGATTTTGAATGAGATTGGAATCCTAAATATTGATTTCAGCACGTGTAGCAGACGATTATTTTTCTATAATTGGGAAAAATAGTAGTTTTCGAGCTTTTTACTCCCTTTTGAAATTGATGACGAATTATTGAACCTGATGATAATGATTGAGGATTAAAAAATTTTTTTTCAAGCAAGATCGAATGAATTGGAGATAAATTCAGTGGAAAGACTCAATATTAAGTCAGAAAACGTTTTTTATAATTATGATAATAATTTAACCTGAAGATAATAATTGAGCATTTTTTTATTTCTCGATCGAGAAAAGAGCTTTTCTATTTTAGATAATTGAATTGATCAGTAGATTACAGAAATGGGAGAAACAGGATATTATGGTACGAGTTGAAAAAACGACCGATTTTGAATACTATTTGAATCCAAAATATCGATTTCATACCGTGTGGCACACGATTATTTTTCTATTATTTGTAAAAATAGTAGCTCTTGAGCTTTTCCTCCCCCTCTGAAATTAATGACGAATGATTCGACCTAACGATGATGATTGAGGTTTTTTGCATTTTTTTTCCAAGCAAGATCAAATAAATTAGAGATAAATTCAGTGGCACGACTCAATATTAAGTCAGACAAAGTTTTTTCTATCTGATAATGATTCAACCCCATGAGAATGATTGAGGATTTTTTTATTTTTTCCAAGCAAGATCGAATACATCGGAGACAAATTCAGTGAAACGACTCAATATTAAGTCAGCCAAAGCTTATTTTTTCATTTTCGAACCGTCCTACTTGACAAATGAAAAGATCTCGACATTATAGAAGATTTTCTAAAGGATTGAAATAGGCCAATGACATCTAGGCGAGGATTCATTCCTGAACGAAAATAGGGATATCTGAGAATCGACGAAGAAAAAGCTTTCAGCTAACGAGGGAAAATCTATCACCTTGGGATTACTCGTCGCGAAGTTAAAGCGATTTAAAGAGCGAGGAATGAAATAAGTTTGGAGCAGATGAGCCAGACGTATCGTCATTAGAATCCGTGTCTCGTTAGGTCTGAAAGGGGACTCCGGGTGATAATTTTTCACGCTGCTACTCCGAGAGAGTCGGTTCAAGGTGGGTGAAGCATTTAGTTAGAACGTAGAATGAGAAGAGGAAAAAAATGAGATGAAGAGTGAGGAGTCTTAGAAAATACCAGATACGTTCTCGAATGCAAAGCTATTTCTGAACTGTTTGATTTTGATGGAATCGTGTCCTCAGGAACGAGAGGACAAACGAAATTTAAATTCGAGATGCTTGTGGTCGAGATGGAAAAATCTAGGAATGAAAAATACTGGGAAAAATGGTGGAAAATTTGAGAGGGGCTGAATACAATTTTGGGCAAATTTATTTCTTGGCGTAGTTTGAGTCAATCTAAATGTGATTTAGGCATTTTTGAATTTATACACTCAATTTATGGATGTGTTTCGAATTTTTTAAGGTTTTTGTAGAATTGAATTTTTTGAGTTTCTAATTAGGATTTGGAATTGAAGGTTGGAAATGTTGAATTGAGAATTGCACAATGAATGAATCAAGCGAAGCAGAAATCCCAAATTGGATGAATATAAATTTTTCTTGGTAAACATTTTTTTTCTTCCATTTTTACGATCGTGTTATTTTTCTGTCAATTTTTCATGTCGAAGTTTTCGATCCAAATTCAAACATTTGCATGGTTATAATCTAATAAAATGTTGAAATTCCAAAAATTCAAACTTCAAAACTTCCAAATCGTCAAATTCCAGAATCTATTAATTCGTGCATTCGAATTCGAAGATTATATAATTTTTCAAAAATGACTATTTCCAAATTCTACAGATTTACATATTTTTGAAAATCCCATGAACCCAAAATTCCAATCAGAACCACTCAATTCCCATTAGTGAATTTGAATTTTTCGAGTTTCTAATCACAATCGAGGAATTGAAAATTGAGAATTTCGAATTCAGAGTTTCACAGTAAATAAATCAAATAATTCAGAAATCCAAAAATTTTTGGATATAATATTTTTGTAACTATACATTTTTATCAACATATTTTCACGATCGTGTTATTTTTCGTAGAATTCTCCATTTCGAAGTTTTTGATCCAAATTCGAAAATTCGCATTCCCAGAATCTAAGAAACTTTCAAAATGTTTAAATTCCGAAAGTAAAAACTTCAAAAATTCCGAAATCCTGGATTCCTAAGCTTCATTAATTTGGAAATTCGAATCCAAAGATTTCATGATTTCTCAAAATTAACTGTTTTTAAATTCTAAAAATTCACATATCTTTGAAAATCCCACAAGCCCAAAATTCAAATCAAAACCACTACATTTCCAGTAGTGAATTTGAATTTTTTGAGTTTCTGGTCAGAATTAACGATTGAAAATTAACAATTTTCAAAAGTGAACTTGACAATAAGTGAATCAAGTGATTCAGAAATCCAAAATTTTCAAAACCTAACATTTTCGTAGCTTCAAATTTTTATTCACAGAAATTACTTTAATTCACTTAATGTTTTACAATGTCTCAACAAATTTTTGACAATTACAGATTTCATTCGAGACAAAAACTGAAATTAAACTAGAAAACCCAACGAAAATTCACGTTTCATGATATAATTTTTTTCTTTCATTTTCACGATCGTGTTATTTTCTGTGAAATTCTCCATTCCGAAGATAAAAAAAAAAAAATTCAAAATTCACATTCCCAGAATCTGAGAAACCTTCAAAACGTTTGAATCCCAAAAACTCAAACTCCAAAACTTCAAAATCATCAAATTCCAGAATCCATCAACTCGTACATTCTAATCCAAAGATGTCATGATCTCCCAAAAATCACTCTCCCCAAATTCCACAGACTCACACATCTTCAAAAATCCCACAAATCCAAAATTAACATCAAAACCACTCAATTTCCTCCTTTTTCAAACCAGCGACCGCAACCAACCCCAAAAGTCCTCCACAACCCGCATTAAAATAAAAAAACCCACGTTTTCAGCATAACACCGGAATTATTCAGAGCCTCTTTTGTCTCGAGCACCCAAGAAACGTAGTCAATGAATGGTTTCCTCGCTCGCATTAGAATGCAACTCGCGAACTTCTACTACTTGTCAAGCAATTTCACCCTCTTCTGGCGCTATATCTAACGTCCCAGTATGCATGGCCTCATAACGTACAACGCGCGGCAACAAATCTTGTAATCATAATACTTACATATTCAAGGTAGCTGCGTTACATTCATTTTAGTTTTACATTGACGAAAGACTACATGAATTTTAATTAAACCCCGTCGCGCGCAAAGAGCCTCGTTTGCCTCCTGAGTTTTCCTCCCTCGTCATTATTACTAAACACACCGGAGTTTCGTGTTATGGCATTTTAGAACCTAGCCAAGATTGTTGAGACAAACTTTTGATCTCTTTTTTAGGGGGATGGGCAGAGAGGAGGTGGGGGAGGGGGGGGGGGGTATTAGAAGAGACCGTTTGAAAGTTTTGGGTCACCGGTGGAGCCTAGGTTTCGTATAAGTTTCTTAACAGAAGGGGGAACTTGTAGAAAATGGGGGAACTTGAAAAAGGAAGAGTTTCTTAAATTTTTGGGATGTCTCAAGTTTTTTGAGAAGTTTTTGGGGAATGTAGTGCGTTTTTGGAATATTTTAGGCAACTTGGAGATAAACGTGATTTATTTTTGTTAAAGTTAATTTTTTGTAAGTTTATGAGAATTCGTTGGAATTTTTTTTTTTTCGAGTTGTTTTGAATGTTTTTAAATAAATGTAACTGCAAAATCTAAAATATCTGAGACAGTTCTGTAAATGTAGGGTAATCTCGAGCTTTTTTTTGTAATTTTTTAGGAATTTAGTGGTTTTAGGGATTTCTTGGGAATTTTGGAAAAAAATGTAATCCACTCGTTGAAGTTGGCTTTTTGCAAGTTTATGAGAATTTGTTAAAATTTCTGTGAGTCATTCTGAATTTTGTAAAATAGATGAAACTGCAAAATCTAAAAAATCTGAGATAATTCTGCTACATTTCTGTAAATGTAGGGCTATCTCAAGCTTTTATTGTAATTTTTTCGTAATTTAGTGGCACTTCGAAATTTTTCTAGAATTTTAGGCAAGAATGTGATTCAGTCGTCAAAGTTAACTTTTCGTAAGATTATGAGAATTTTTTAGAATTTTTTTCGGGTCTTTCTGAATTCTGTAAAATAGATGAAACTTTAAAATCCAAAAAATAAGGGCGGTATCAAACGTTTTTGCGTAATTTTTGAGAAATTCAATGTATTTTTGGAAATTTTCGAGAATTTCAGAGAAAAATGTAATTCACTCGTCGAAGTTAACTTTTCGTAAGATTATTACAATTCTTTAGAATTTTTTCGGGTCATTCTGAATTCTGTAATATAGATGAAACTTCAAACTTAAAAAAACTGAGACAATTCTGCGACATTTCTGTAAATGTAGGGTAGTCTTAAGCTTTTTTTCGTAATATTTGAGGAATTTCGAGGATTTCTAAAAATTTTCGAGAACTTTGGAGGAAAATGTGATCCACTTGTCAAATTCAACTTTTCGTAAGATTATGAGAATTTCTAGAATTTTTTTCGTGTCATTCTGAATTCTGTAAAATAGATGAAACTTCAAAATCCAAAAAATCTGAGACAATTCTGCTACATTTCTGTAAATGTAGGGCAATCTCAACCTTTTTCGTAATTTTTTCGCAATTGAGTGAATTTTCGGGATTTCTCTAGAATTTCAGAATAAAATATGATTCAATCGTCAAAGTCAACTTTTCGTTCAAAAAACTGAGGCAATTCTGCGACATATCTGTAAATGTAGGGCAATCTCAAGCTTTTTTCGTAATTTTTTCATTTAGTGGATTTTCGGAATTTCTTTAGAATTGTAGACAAAACCGTTATTCACTCGTCAAAGTCAACTTTCCGTAAGTTTATGAAAATTCGTCAACATTTTTTCAAGTCATTCTGAATTCTGCAAAATGGATAAAACTCAAAAATCCAAAAAATCTATATCAGTTCTCCTACATCCCCGAAAACGTTGAATAATTCGTGAAAAATAACTGATCAAATGACTACGTCACCTCAAAACTTCAACATACAAAAATGTACACCGTATTTAGCGAATACACGAAGCGGTTGAAAATATTCGTGAAAGTTTGAATCATGTCGAGAAGCCAAGAAGCAAGAAACGAGCGGCTGGAGTAGAAAATGGGTCGGCTGAATATTTCCAAGTAAGTTTGCCATGCGGCAGCTCGACACGCGCCACCGGCATACGAAACATCGCGGTTAACTCCGCCACCGGGGAGGGAAACCGGGGGAGGGAAGGGAAAAAAACGCGCTGGAAAAAAGGGATGATAAATTCGAAAGTTACGCGGGTATCTGTCGAAAAACTGGGGGAACAAGTTTTCTTGATGCCGGTCCAGCTGTGGTATAATGCGGATCTCAACGTGGAGCCCTCCTTCGGACAACGCTTTTCGCTTTTCCCATTTTTTCGGTATTCATTGGAAAAGTTGGGTGACGAAGTGCGATGTGCCAAAGAACGGAGGCGATGGAAAATGAACCGAATTTACGGAATTTTTTTTCGAAAATTGTTCGAAATCTTTGAGAGACTCTTATAATTTTTGAGATTTTCTGATTATTATGACAATTACGAGAATCAGAGTTGACGACACTCGGAAAATTTTCAGATTTTTAATTTACGTAAATTGAAGAGTCCGAATATTTTGATGGAGATTTGTGTAAAAAATCTTGATTTGCTACTTTTTTGGGTTTTTAGATTCAAATTTATCGATTTGAACGAATCGTGAGATTTTTAATTCACGAAAATTGAAGAATCCGAATATTTTGATCAATATTTTTGTAAACAATCTTAATCGTAAAAAATTTTAAACTCTGTGAATTAAGATTTTCGAAGTAGTTTCACCTGTAAATTCCCTCCATCGCGAAATTTCAACTCTTGGAATATTTTGCTCACGCCATATAAAATCGTAATTTTCGTCGTCTTTCCAAACAAGAAAAATCAACTTAACACTCGACTTAACACTTCCGACGAGTCTCTGGATTCACAAAGAAAGTTTGCCCCGAAAATAGCGAGGAAACTCGTCCCCTTGCGTCCCCGACGAAACAGTGCAATTAATATTTCTTCGGGAAGCAATCTCGGCGACTTTCCCGTTTGACTCAATTAGGGAAGTCGAGCGTTCCCGGGCAGTTCGTCCTCTCTCTCGGGCAAAAAAGAGCGCATACGAAATAAGCCGAGGAGCACCCTTGGGGGATTCTTTGCGTGTATTATACATGACTGCGCGGTCCTGTTAACTGCGTCTCGCGAAAAGAGCTTGGCAAACTTCTCACGCCCGCGGTTTCGAGGGCTCGATGCATAAAGGTCGATCCGAAAAAGGGAGGGGAGGGGGGAATTATTAATGGCCCGGGCGTGAGAACTCGCGAGCTCCCGCTACTTTAAGCACAATTACGCTATGGCAGACGTTAACTGGGCCGTGATTTACTCGTCTCGCTGCAAACGAGCTTCTTGAAAAACAGTGGACATTTACGAGTTTTTTGCGGAGTTGAAAGATGATTTGGAGTTTAGATCGTGGAATTTGAGAGCTGGTATTTTGACTTTCGTAATTTGGATTGAAAAGTTTGGGAATTTGAGGTAGTTTGAAATTTGGACGTGTCTATTGATGAATTTTTCTGCATTTTGAAAACTGTTTGATGTTGAGCAATTTTTAGGATGCTTCAAATTACCATAATTTTAGGAATTTTTGAAACTTAGGATTTCCGGAATTTTCAAAATTTTCGAAGTTGTAAAAGTGTCGAATGTTTGACATTTTGTTGAATTTGATGAAATTTCTGGAATTGAGAAAATTTTTCAACAGTTCGAAATTAAGACAATTTTATACATTCTCGTGATTTCAATGTTATTAAAATTTCTGACGTTCTTAAACTTCTTGGAATTTTCAAAACGTTCACATCTTAAAATTTTTCAAGTTTCTGACCATATTTATATTTTGTTCTGAATTTTCAAAAATTTTTTGATTTTTAATCATTTTCAGAACGCTCAAAATGTGCATAGTATTTGGAATTTAAAAAATTTTGAGGACTTCCAAAATTTTCAAAATTTCCGGAATTTGCAAGCCTCAAATGTTTGACATGTTTTTAAACTTGATGAAATATCTCAAATTTTGTAAATTTTAGAATATTTCTAAAATGAGAAAATTTTCTAAATTCTCATAATTCCAAAGTTACCAACATTTACGAAATTCTTGAACTTTTTGGAATTTTCAAAATGTTCACATCTCCAAATTTTCCGAATTTCTGACCATATTATTTATACATTTTTCTGAATTTTCGTAATTTTTTTTATTTTTAAACATTTCCAGAACGCTCAAAATTTGTATAGTTCTTGAGATCTACACAATTCTGTGAATTTACGATTTCGAAATTCCTGAGACCTCCGAAAATCTCAAAATTTTCAAAATTTTCTAAAGATTGAGAATTATTGGAATTTTTTAAATCCAAAAAATTTCTGAGATTTCAGAAATTTCCGAAATAAATTTTGAAAATTCCATTAATTTCCAAAAAATGAAAATTATCCAAATTTTCGCAATTCTTGAAATGTTTGAAATGCCTGAAATTTTTTAAATTTCAAAACTTGTAATATATTCAAAGTTAAGAAAGTTTCCAAAATCACCAAAATTTTCAGAACATCTAAATCTCCAAATTTTCTGAATTTTGACACATTCTCAAATTTTTATGAATTTTCGGTATTTTCCCAATCATTTAGAATCTTCAGAATCTTCAAAACTTGCAAAATTTTTTGAATTCTAAAAAATTCTAAGAATCTTCGGAATTTCCATCAAAATTCTTCAAATTTTCAAAAATCTGTAGAATTTGAATGAATATCAAAGTTTTTAAAATCATTAAAAATTTTCTAAAGAACTTTTTTCCATAACGTTTTTAGATTTTGAAAATGTAAGATTTCGATACTGAACATTCAAATTTTTGAGTGAATTCGCATCAGAAAGTTCAAAATTTCAGAAATGTGTACTTTTTCGGACTTCAAAATGCCTCGTAAGATTCAGAAAATTGTACTTTTTCGGACTTCAAAATGCCTCGTAAGATTCAGAAAATAAAAATTCTAGAATCTGCATAAAAATTTCAGCATTTTCAATCCCTCAATAATGGTCTCCTTCTATTCTGAAACCTCTTCATCAAATATTCCTGATCCTCAAAGGAATCCCCAAATTTCCTCACTCCACAAATAACCTTTCCCAAATTACTAAAACCTCTAAAATTTCCAATCCAACCCCAGCTTCTCCAAAAAGAAAAAAAAAAAAAAAAAAAAATCATGACACAAAAAAACCTCATCACCACCCAAAATCATCATACACATCTCCTATCACCCCTAAAACTCCAAAGCTTATAAAGAACCAAACCCCAACGATCCACACTGTCGCGAAAAGAAAGTTCCATGAAAACGATTTTAATTGGACGAAACGTGCTCGCGAAGTGACAACGGAAATATTTATCCCCCCTGCACAAAAGCAATAGACGCGACGCATTGCGGATGTTCGCGCGGAATAAACTCACGTAGAATGTTATTTCACGCTTTTGCCAATGCATTATGGATATTCCTTTTGACCCATCCGCGGGTGTCAAGAACGCAAAAAAAAAAACACCCGCGAATTAACGTTAAACTAGACAGTTTTTCCACCGGATGAGCACGCGTATTGCGCTTTTTCGACGATTTCCCGAAACAGCGTGTCCCATTGTCTCGCGAGTTCATGTAAACCAATTGTACGCGTCCAATTTCCATCCCACCAGCGGTAAAGAATCGAAATTTTTCGTTTCCGAACGACGGCGCTATTTTCCTCCGCAGTCGTACCGAGATAAGAATCGAGATGAAATGTTTTCAAGTGGCAATTCTGCGAAACGTCGTCTACAGAAGTTGAAAGTGCCAGTCGAGTATATTCGATCGATTATATATCTTACTCAGCGCGGGCTTTTCTTAGCGCGAGCTTCGATCGGCGACTGGAGGAGTTTTAAACTTTCGCGTAATAAGGTGTTAAGACGAATGCCCCCGAAAAGGAACCGTCGTTTCGGACGATTTTCGAACTCGGATCACCCAGTACACTCGAATTCGTCATTTTTTGAGTGTTTTCGGGGACGCGCAATAGATTGGAGGCTCTCAAATACTCAAGAAAAAAAATATGGAGGTCAAAATGCTCACCATTTAAAACATGAACGACGACATGAGCGGATGCCACTCCTTCCAATGTACAACTGTAGTTTCCTGAAAAAAAAAATGATTCCATAGAAACGTCAATTGATGATTTTCAGTTTCTTTAATGACTTGTTCAGTGCCGAAATTTGGTTTCTCACCTTGATCGCTTTTTCGAATCATTGATAAAAATAAACGAGACACCCCACCGCCGTCGCGCATGTCAGTTTTCACACTGGAACAAAAAGTGTGATTCGAAAAATTATCCTCAAGTTCGTGAATTTGGAAAAGGAAATTCGTGAATCCGTCGAGTTTTACAGTTTTACAGTGGGAAATGAACAAATTCACGATATGCTAATAATACTTTTAAAATTAATTGAAATTGCAACGTGGCAAGTGTTTCGATGCAAATTTTCCGCATTATTTCCCGCTCTGCGCCGGAACGAAATTTTCCGACGAGCGCGTGAAAATCAACCCTTGAAATTCCGCGGGGAAAGAGAAGGCAAATAGTAGTTGAGCGCGCGGTGAGCGAGAAATAAGTAGGGTGGAAGGAGGAAAAGATCGGGAAGGATAATTTGGCGCAGCGTTTCCTGACCGAGGTAAATAGAATTCTGGTTATGATCCTCTGGCGCATAAAGTTGCGGGGAAGAACAAAAGCGACGCGCGTATTAACGTCCCTATGCTGCGGTTCAAAAATTCATCCGAATCGCCAAACTGCGGAACGAAATTTGAATGCCGAGAAAATAAATGCAGCCAGTGGCGTCTTCGGTAAAAAATATGCTGGAAATAGCGAAATTGGGATTTGGGAGTTGACTCACTCATAAATTTCAGAAGTTGCGAGTTTAGACTTTGAAGTGTTCGAAACTTTGGATGATGAATTGAAAAGTTTCTGCGCTCTGAAATTTCGAATTACACTTTAAAAAATTTTCGGAATTCTATAGAAAAATCTTTGAACTTCAAAAATGTTACACAGCTCCGAAACTGGTGAAATTTCACAGATTTTCGCAAAAAATTTCTTTGGTGAACCCCGAATGTCCTCGAACTAATAGTAATTGAGTTATAATTACAAATTTACTGACAGATTACTTATAACTTTTGAAACCGATTACCTAAGAAAATTACGTTATTTGTTCCACCCAATGACCCGTGAGAAATTCGTGAGATGTCAATTAATATAATTTGAGTAATTGTTCACTGCCAGTTACACTTAATTAGGCCTGAGAGGGGGTTTTGAGGGTTGTAACTCCTCCCATTGGCAAAATTTTTTGATTGTAGAAAATGAGATTTGTATATGAAACGATGAAAATGCACTTGGCTAAATTTTTAAATTCTCCTCAATAGTACGCAACAAGTGAAAAATTGAAAATCAATTAAAGCTTCAAACGTCGTACAAAACAAGGGTGTGCTGAGAAAAAAATTTCGAAATGATTGAAACCTTAGAATTTAAAACGATTGCCAAGATTCCTGGTAAATCTAAGAATTCTTAACTATGTCAGAAACTAAAAATTTCAAAAAAATGGGATAAACTCACATTGCCGAATTTCGTACTTTCAGAATGTACGAAATTTAAAATTCCCTCGAACGTACTAGAAACAAGCAAAAAACCTAAATGAACTAAAAAAAATTTTCGATAATCAAGTTCAAAAATTCATGAAGCATAAGAAATTCCAAAGTTGGACATCTCTAACTCCAATAATTTCGCTGTTTTAAAAAATTTGCAAAATTAGAAAATCTTTACAATTCGGAAAAACCTCTAAAATTCACTGTTAACAAATTTTTCATTCCAAAAATGAAAAACATGAAATCAAACATTCTAAAATTCTATAATTTCAGATATTCAAAATACACTGAATCGAAAATTTCACTCCCAAAAATTGGAAACTGAAACAATCTACAATAACCTGCGAAAATCCTTTTAAAAACTCCGGAATTTCGGAATAACGAAAAAATTCGCAGTACTCCAACTCGGCAATTCCGAAAGCATGAAAAATTTCTAAATTTTACATCTGTAATTTCCATAATTTCCCCTTTTCAACAATCCGCAGAATAAGAAATTCTCCACAATCCCAAAAAACTCTAAAATTCCCGTAAGAAACCTGAAGTCCCATCTCCCAAATTTACAAAAATAAAAGACGACAAAATTAAACATTCTAAAATTCCATGTCCTCAGATTATCAAAACACATGAAATAAAAAATTTCATATCAAAAACTTAAAAAATTAGCAATCTCGACTAAACTGCTCTCCCTGAAAAACTCCAGAATTCCTGAATCATCTAATTCAGACGTTCTAGAAGACAAAAAAAAAACATCCACAAGCCTCAATTCCATTGTTCAAAATTATCACAATCTTCAAAAATGCTGAAAAAATTTCCAAAAGCTCCAGAATTTCCAGATCATTCAAATCAAAGACTGAAAAAACATAAGCTCTAAAAATGTACATGACAAAATCACTAAACCACAGAACTGTCCAATTACTGAACTAGAAAAGTGCTGAAAATGCAATTCTGCAACAAAAATGCCCGTAATCTACAACTTCTTTTCTAACCATCACTCAATCTAATTCAACTACAAAATTACAACCACTCTCCTCCCTTCTAAACGAAATCCTCAATCCACCACTAGTCGGAAATTCGACGAGAACTTCAACAATACATCACTCCCAATCACAAACCCACAATCAATCTTATCATTAATAAAGTCATCGTCTAATCAGCTCCCCGAATTCAATCATCACTGGATCAAACAGCGCCGGAAGAAAGATGTACGTATCCCGATCGATTCGCAGCGTTCGGTACATGTCGCACTAAGTAACGAAAGGATTATCCGGATTACAGTAATTGTACCGTTCCTTGTATGTACGTACGCGCGTAACGTACGTATTAATATTACCAGGCATCCTCCACGTCCGCTAGTCAGTTTAATTATCCACTGCTCGCTGTGTAATTACACGTCTGCAATCCACTGTAGCGCGTTTTCGCCAACAAAAGTTGCCGGAGAAAAGCGAGCGAGTCGACGGCAGATCCGTCATTCAGTGCATTTTCTTTTTCTCCGAAGCACATGCTTCGCCCTCGGTCATATTTCCCTCCTCGCTTTTCGCATTGTTTCGGCTTCTTCACCCCACGCGAACCGTGCAATTCCCGCGTCTGCTGCGTTCCGCATGGACGCATGACGCAGAAGAATTTGAGGTCGAAGTTATGTGAGAGTGTTTTCCATGGGGTTTCGTGGATATTTTTATGGGGGAGCTCGTGGGTGAGGGATTTTGGAATGGAGATTGGGGTTGTTTGGGGATTTTGGGATATTTCAAGATTTTTGAATCTTGTTTTTGAAACTGGAGTAATTTTATGATTGAAGTTGGTAAATTTACAATTTCGATGGGGCACTATATTTGTTTCGAAATTTTTATGAACAATGACATTGGAATTATGAACAATTATAAATCGTATTTTTGAAACTGGAGTAATTGTATGATTGAAATTTGTTAATTTACAAATTTCGATGGGGCACTCTATTTGTTTAGAAATTTTTATAAACAATTAAATTGAAATTATGAACAATTACATTTAAACTACAGTGAAATGTAATTCACAGTATTGTTATAATTTTTTGCTTAAACTACATTGATTTCCGAATCCATCGGAAGATATGAATTTAAAAAAAAGTGTCCAAAAACTTTGTTTGTTGATATTAGCAACAAAAGAATTTTTGTTGCTCAAATCCTTCGGCACAGCGATTTGAGGGCCAAAACCCTACTCGAAACATGTATTTCAAACAAAAAAATAGACTCCCTAGTGATTCTAGTTTTTATAAAAACGTTATAAAAAATTTTTATAAAAATTTTTATAAGGTTGGTTTTAGGAAAGTTTCATAAAATTTGCATTTTTTATAAAAAAATATAAGCAAAATGTTCTCTAACTTTTCTGG